>PVLC010013068.1:0-42600 GCA_004027655.1 Graphiurus murinus | reverse complement strand
TCCCTGGTCCCCATCCTTCCTCCAACAATTTAAACTCTTCTCACTTTATCATAGAAAGCAACTTGACTTTTTTCTATTATCCACCTTGATGGGCATGCAATCTTGTCTTTAAGAGGTAAAAATGTCATCTGTTCAACATAACTGAAACTGTTAGAAAGCATTTAGAATTACATATCACAAAGCAAAAATGAAACAACCAACAAAAACCAAGAGAAAACCCAACAGAATAACAATACAACAAAAAATGATTTCTCTTTAATCTCACCAAAGGTCATTTCATTAATAGTCTCCTTATTTTTTAAAAAAATCTATTTTCTAACTCGTTGAACTCCTTATTGGTCTTCAAATATGTTTATAAATTTAAAAGATGATTTCACTCATAATATATATTAATGTGTATATATTTATATTTCTATGTATTACATCCCCATATTAAGTAGGCATGGAATAGTTATTATTCTAATTTCAGAACATGAAATGCTGAAGTTAAGTACTATATTATTTCTCTCTATTTTCACCTATTCTACTGCTGATTCGAAGGGATTAGCCTTGATTATCCACCTGATAATTCAGGATATCTAATCCTTTCCCATCCAAATGGTCAGGCTTTTTTCTATTTCCACTTTCTCCTGCAGGATCTAATGATCATCTCCTTTCCCTACAGAACTTACACATTCAAGCCATGTCCTTCTTTTCATTCTCTCTTGACTTGAGTGGAATTCCCTGTTTTAACAAGTCAGTCCACCCACAAGTTCTAGCATCTCTGGTTATTTAATGTGACAATTCAAACACACTGATCAAAAAAGTATTTAGAACATCCAGATAACAAACACACATCTAGAATACTCTGAAGTTCATAATATAAATATTTACGTACCCTTAACCACTATTAGGCTATAATAATTTTAACATGATTGTTCAAAATGGGGTTCATTGTGACATACTGCTTCTAACTATGTATAAGGCCAAATAAACTGTCTACAATGAAGAAATCATTAAATAATGACACAAACAGTATAGTAAGGTATACAGGTTAAAAACAAGTGAAATATCTAAAAGTTTAAAGAGGTTTCCTCTGGGAAGCATATTTTCTGAAATAAGAAGGAGTGAGAAACTGCCTGTTTTTATTATTTTATTTTATTACTACCAGTTTTATAGAAGTATTTGGTTCTAAATAGTGTTCATATCATATTTTTTAAAATTGAAAATTATCTTTAAAAATGATAAGTAACTTCCACAAGTGTTTGACAAATATTTTATTTAAAAATTTTTAAGTTTGACTAATACAAAATGCAATTTAAATTTTTTTCTAATGACTATTCAAATGTAGCTTATGAAGATAAGGTACTCTGAAATGATTGCCCAAATTAACTTAATGCTAACAACTCTCCAAATGAAGCCCAAATACAATCTGCCTTCTTCAAAGTAGGCAATTTAAATATTATCCATTTATTATACTAAATCCAAGTTCAGGAACTCTAGTTTATGTGTATTTCTCTTAATATTTCTCAAGTGCTATCCCCTTAGAGTCCAATAACCTGTAGTAGAATAATAAAATTTACTAGGAAATTGTAATAATCATGAATGTGTATTGAGAAATAGCCTTTTCTTGAAAAGCATAAAGCAAAGCACCTTTTGCACACATAAGTAAGTTGGCTGATAGTCTATTGTTATGGGAATATTTAAGATATTTCCTTCTTAAAGGATAAAGTAGGTGGAAGAAGTACATGCAATTACATACATATAAAAATATATATGTGTGTGTATGTTATATATATAATATAATATAATATAATATGTTAAGACATGTATATTAAATGCTGAACATTTGTAATATAAAGTATTCCAGAAATTGATCACATATTAAAACAAAGTTTTCTAATACTTCAAATGGATTACAAATGTGTTCAAATAGTGATTATCTCAGCCCTCTGGGCAGGTAGGTAAACAACCTCATCTTTGTTAATCTTGGTGTGGCATACAATCATTGAGATTTAATATATAAGTTACAGTGTAAAAATTACTAGAAAATAATACATAAAAACCTCAGTAAATTTCAAAAGAGTAATAGTTCCATGTGTATTATCTAACTGTAGTATAATAAAAAGTTGAAATGGCCATATTTTCTCAATCTGGACCTCTGAAATTTTTACATTTTAGAATTTCTAAAATTAAGGTAGGTCTTACAATCATTTCAAAAAAAGTGTGTAACTACTGCACAGAGGAGCAAGTCAAAATGTATTGGCCAATTCCTGTGAATCTGTGAATTAGGAATAGTTTTAATATAATCCTTAACACAGTTGTGTTTTCAATTCAGGTATTTCTAATAATATAATAAGAAGTTAAAATGTGGTTCTTTCTCAGTTTCAATTATGTCTCAAAAAACAAAAAAGTATGAGCTTCTCTTGGAATTTCAAAGTGACATGCATTATCACCAATGTAGAACCTGATAAGGAAAATTTCAAAAACTAATCTTGTGAGTCTTAACAGGCCACTAATAACTAGCTTCTGAAATACATGGAGAAGCTAAGAGAAATTTTTAAAGGACTTTCAAAATACATAGAATTCCCATAGGGTGGGATGGGAAGATGCTTTTCTAAGAAAAAAAAAAAAATGCCCAAAGAGATAATACTAAGAATTTGGTATGTTTACCCTGGAGCTTGGTCTTCATGAGCTGATTTCTGACTTTAATTAGAAATCTAAAGAACTGGTAACTTCATTTGATTAGTTGTTTTGATAAATACAGTAAAGGAATTTATTTTTTTATTTTTTATTTTTTTTGTACTGGAATTGAACCCAGGGGCATACTACCTCCGAGCCACACCTCCAGCCCTATTTTAGTTTTATTTTGAAACAAGATCTGGCTAGGTTGATGAGGATCTCACTACTTGCTGAAGTTGTCCTTGAACCTACTGTTCTCCTGTCTCAGCCTCCCAAGTACTGGGATTACAAGTGTGTACCACCACACCTAGCTAGGAATGTTTATTTCTGAGGTGATGCAATTTTGAGTTAAGATTGTATCAGGGCAATGAATGTTTGGATGTTTTACATGGGCTAGAATTGAGTCATGTAAGAGAAAATGATCCTAAAGTTGCTTTAGATGGTGTCCTGTGGATCTTAAGGGAGGCTTGAGCCTGCCTCCGCAAAAATAAACTGAGGATGAACTGCTAGTGCCTCCAGAACAAGAAAACTGCTTCGGCTACCAACTGGAAGCGATGAATTTACTGCCTGGTACATGATGGGGGGGGGGGTAATAAAAAACCCATCACCCTATCAGAGCAATCAACTTGAAGCACTTGCAAAACACAGAAAGCCAATACTAGAATCTCCCAAAAGACCCAAGAATGTAACACACTATCTACTGAGACATCTTTCTGTTTAGCCAGTTTAAGCCCCAGGAGAGCCACCAAGACAGCAGAGATCAGTGATGTGGAAGAAAACCTGTACCTCTTTTTACTTCAAAAGTCATGTTTAAGTAGACCTAAGAATGAGTAGGAAATAAACTTCAAATGAATTTTAAATGTGGACTATGATATTGAAATGAATACTTCTCTGAACTGAAACTTTTGTTAATACAAACTTTTTATTGTCTAAAAGGACATATAAAAGGCATGAGAATTGCCCTAGATTTGACATAAAAAAGGAGAATACAAGTAAACCCCAAGAGAATGATTTGAATCACTGGAAGGGGACACATAAGAGGCAAGTTGCTTTGATTGTATTCTTTGAGTCTACAAATAACATTAATTGAAATTCCAAAGTGCAGATTATTAAAAATTAATACTTTAGCCAGGCGTGGTGGTGTACACTTGGTAATCCCAGTACATGGGAAGCTGAGACAGGAGGCTTACATGCAGTTTTTGTTGTTGTTGTTTTGTTTTTTATTGGTACATTGTAATCATACACCTTTGTTAGGTAAAGTGGAGGTTCACAGGTTTGTGACCAACCTCAGCTAGTTAGTGAGGCCCTCCACAATTTAGTGAG
Organism: Graphiurus murinus; assembly: GCA_004027655.1. Lineage (NCBI taxonomy): Eukaryota > Metazoa > Chordata > Mammalia > Rodentia > Gliridae > Graphiurus > Graphiurus murinus. The sequence continues at coordinate 38,616 of PVLC010013068.1, read as the reverse complement.
ATACTGTTTCAAAATAAAGAATAAAAATAGGGCTGGGGATGTAGCTTAGAGGTAGAATGTCCTGGGTTGAATCCCCAGTACAGAAAAAAAAAAATAGTAATAATGGTAACTAAATATCAGATCAAGAGGGTTGTAGCTATAAGACATGCTTTCATTATCTAGTAAGAGAGAAAAAAGAAATAACATTTTTTTAACTGGGGATTGAGTTAGGTTTGAAACATAGTTTCTTTAGGTTTCTGAGAGTCTCTCTAAATTACTAAGACTGGCCTTGAACCTGCAATCCTCCTATCTCAACCTCCTATGTACTAGAATTACTGGGACACTGTATCTTTTTAAAAAACATACCTAATAGTGCTTCTTAGCAGTAATAAGATTTAAGCATGCCAAATGAACATTGTATAAGAATTCAGAATGAAAACTGACAAAGCTAAGGCTTATAAAAACGTTTTACAGATCATAGAAATTATGAGTGTATAATCGTATCATTTCATCATTATGTAGCTAATTATTTTACACAAAAGTTTAATAAGAAAAAACTATTCTAAAACACAAAACAATAGACATCATAGCAAATTCTTCATAATATGCACATGCTGCTACTATGTCTCCCTTCTCTTATTTGACATCATTTTCTTGTCTTGAAACAACGATCTCTGTGGGGTGAACTTTCACAATTACCCACCTCTTGAAATTCTTCAATTCAATAATTGCACTCAACTTTTTAAAATATCTCTAGCTTCATCACTCAAATTTGTTTCTAATTTGGTGCTCCAAATAGAGAACAGAAGTAATTTATTAAACTCGGGCCACAAAGAGTATTTAGCAGCTAATACTAGGAGCACATTATAAGAAATAGCCTTATTATAGTGTTTTTTAAGATTAAATAAAATTGTATATTAGACATTGGTGCATTGTAAGTACATATCTATATGAGGTGCCAGATCCAAAATGAGGCAGCTGAATTAATTTCTAAGAGGATGGGTAAAATGTTAAGATCTAGCAAATAAGACAGAAATGAGGTCTGGGGTGATTCATTGGGAGACTTTACCTCTCATCAAGGAGAAATTATATGCAATTTCAAGATCAAAAACTAGGATAACTAAGAAGGACAAATGGACTGGTCCTAGAGAAATGTAATAAACTAGAAAATAAAAGATTAAAATAGCATAATTTTGGAAGACTTTTTAGAAGACCCAAAGCTTACTTCTTTCAACAGTTTTAACATTCATAAATAAGCCATACTCTGAACAAGTTGGCTTCCTCCTCCTCCTCCTCCTCCTCCTCCTCCTCCTCCTCCTCCTCCTCTTCTTCTTCTTCGAACAGGGAACTTAACCCAAGGGCATTCTACCTATGAACTACATCTGTAGCCTTTTTTTATTTTTATTTTAAAACAGGGTCTTGCTGAGTTCTTCAGGGTCTCAATAAATAACTGAGGCTGACCTCAAACCTGAAATGCTCCTGTTCCAGCCTCCCAAGTGTTGGGATTATCACTGTGCACCATCAAGCCAACTAGATAGAGAATTTAAGTAGACAACCTAGTCACACTTAGGTCTCCTATTGGGAGTACCATAAACATAAGATAGTAATGAAGTATAAGTAATAACTCAGGTCTATTTCTATGTGTGTCAATGTTGGCTGTTTCAAGGAATATGGATATTGTTCAAATGATCAGATTCAGGAAAATTTGGAATGGGAAACTAATAATGTTTGTAAGCTACTGTAGATATTTCCATATTAAATCCCCACAAACTTTGAAATTTCATTTATATGCAAAGAAGCTTTAGTTTCATACTCAGTTTCAAGAGCAGGTACTTTCATCTGTGGTAAAGAAAATAAAGTAAGTAATATAGTAAGCAATATGTATTTGCATTCCTGCCATATGGACTGGGTTTGAGCCCTCTTGAATCAGAACCAAAATTATATTAAGACTACTCAAAAGTCTAGTTCATGAAATTTTGGACACATATATACCTACTGTAATGTTTAGGATTCAAAACATCATAGAGTTGTTGAACAGACCCCTCCCCCCCCCACACACACACATCATCATCAGACCCAGTTTAGGACAAGGAGAGAAGTTCGAAACTATATAAAACAAAGTCAAGAATTGTTGATGATAAACGATAATGGTGAAGCCTCCCTGCATGTCTCTCCAGGCATGAGATTTTGAAAAGTAGGATCTAGAACAGGAGAAAAAGAATTGGTTCTGAGCAGAGAGTAGATTGGTGCATCAAGGAACTTAAAGGACCAGTTTTGCTGTGGCAGAGAGAGGATATGAATTCTGAAAAATCAAATATTAGAGGTGAGCAGAAGTCAGATTATGAAGGGAATGGACTGGGGTAGTGGTAGGTGCAATGGGCAGTCATAAAGAGTTTTGAGTGAGGGGACCTATTTATCCAGTTATTTTTCCACTAAAAACTTAATTCAAAGTCCATCATTCTTAATAGGAAAGAAGGAACAAACTAGTAAATGGTGAAGTCTACAGTCTAAAACTAATACAGTTAATTGTTGCTCCCTCCAGCAACATGAACAACTTCTCTCTTATATGTTGTTAAAAGGAAACAAACCGAAAATAGAATTTGTGTGCTGAGGACATGTGAAAACTGCCAGTATAAGTAGAGGGGAGTATATTCCATAAGTGGAGAATGGAGGAATGATGGAGCTATGTTATTGGAGAACCAGTGATGCTCATGGAATTACAAGAAATAGTCTAGTATCTCAAATCAGAGATTATGGATTACAGAAACTGTGACCAAAATTTGTTACCATCCTTATTGAGACTGAAAGGGGACATTATTCATAATCACATCAGAAAAAAAAATAAAAACAAGAGTGAATGTTTATTACAATGAAATACTCTAGCTGTATTAGAATGTAATTTATTACTTTAATAACTATGATGGGGACAATTTCCATAAACATTTTCAGACAAGGTGTAAGCAAATGATATTGGCTGTGGCACTATAATACACCTTCCTCAATAGTAACAGGGGTTCAGCATCCTCCCAAACTCTACCCCTGAATGAAGATAAGAAGCTTAATTTGGAGTACAGGATACAAACTTGTAGGGAGTAGAAATTTGAAACTGATGAAGGGTCATGGAAAAGCTATCAGTCTAGTACAACTTGGCAGGTTGTATCAGAGTCCACATGTTCCTTTCTGGGAGAAGACAACTCTGCAAAACTGCATGGTAAAGTTCAAACAATGGGATCTTAGAAGCTTGTCCATGATCTTTTGTCCAAGACCATCATAAGTTTGTAGCAGTCATGCCCCTGACATTATCATCTTAACTAAAACTGAGTAATTTTTTTGAAACAACAGAATCTCACTGTACACTGAGCCCCTCATGTCTTTTTTGAAACTTCACTATAATCTTTCTTGTAAGAAAAATTTTCTCCAATTCAGTCCACAGAGTATATTAGAAAATCTTTAATCTATTATATGAATAGTTGTAACATAAAAGAAGAAAGGGATGGGTCTAGGAAAACAAATGAAAAAGATGAGACTGATAAGCTTAGTGTATGAAGTGACTACCTTCCTGGTTCAAAGAAGGGGCAAGACCTCACAGAGGACAGGATGATCCAACACCTACTGGCTGTAGAGAACACAAAGAGAAAGACTTAGGGCGTGAAGTGAACCATGAATATCATATGGTTCTTATTTTTTTTTTATACTTTAGTTGGTTCATTACAGTCTCATATCATAATGTAGTTAAGAGTGATAGTGACATACATGCACATAGCACTTGATGGGATTTCCCCTGGCTCCCTCTCCATTCCTCCACTCTTCACCATATAGGGTATTGAGATTGATATTAGATCCAAATGTAATATCAATAAAAGTGATTTCTTCATTAATATTCTCCTACCACAGTTTCTCCTAATTCAATATGATGTTGGCTTTGGGTTTATGGTATATTGCCTTAACAAGGTTGAGGTAGGTTACTTCTATTCCAGTTTTCTGCAGTGTTTTATCATTGTTAAAATGATGATGATGATAATGATTATCAGTGTGTTATAGTCATACATCTTAATGAGGTACAAGCTGGTGGACACATATATGCACACATCTCTCAATTAACCCTTCCCCACTTCCCACCCCATTCCGTTCCTCTCCCTCCTTCTCATGTTCAGCTTAGTGATTGACTTTGATATGTTTGTGAAAGTACATCATGTGTATTGGGGTGTTTCCCTTTCACCCCCTCCCATCACCTTCAGTTAGGTCACCTTCTTTGCTCATCGTATAAGGGAAAACATTTGACTTTTTACTTTTTGTGGCTGACTAAACTCACTTAGCATAATGTTTTCCAGTTCCATCCACTGTTGTTACCATGAATGGGTGTTGGATTTTATCAGAGACTTTTTCAGTATCTATTGAGATGTTCATGTGATTTTTGTTTTTAGTTATATATATGTGTTGAATAACATGTATTAATTTGCATATGTTGAACCATGTTTCCATCACCAGAGTGAAACAGACTTGGTCATGGTGTACCATTTTCTTGACATGATTTTGAATGCATACTGCTAGTATTTTGTTTAGATTTTTGCATCTATGTTCATCAAGGATACTGCTCTCTAATTTTCTTTTCTTGAGGGATCTTCATTTGATTTTGAAATTAAAGTGATACTGTTTTATTTCTTTAAGTATTTTCTCTACTACCAACTTAGTAATCATGAGTGCTTTTAGTTTCTGCTTGTCTTGGAAAGTTTTTTTTTTTTTTTCTCTATCAATTTCAAATGATATATTTCCTGGAAACAGTATTATTGATTGGAAATTGTTTTCTTTCAAAATTTGAAGTACATTATACCAATACTTTCTGGCTTTCATGACTTGGGTTGAGAAGTCCAGGGTGATTCTTACTATTTTACCCCTGAATGTCATCCACTTTTTTGTTCTAGATGAATTTAAGATTCTTTTCTTGACTTCTAGATTAGTAATTTTGATTATTATGTGGCATGAAGACACTCTTTTTCATTCTTATCTTTGTGTTCTAAATGTCTACTGTACATGGCTGTCCAATGATTTTTCTAAGTTTGGGTTAGTCCTCTGATATTATTTTTCTGAAGAGGTTTCTAATGCCCTTGGTTTGTGCTTCTAGACCTTCAACTCAGTAGTGATGATCTCCCTTGTTGTCAAGTTGTAGGATTTTATTATTTTCTCACTGGTTTTCATTATCATATTTTCAGAATTCTCAGACATGTATCTCTGTTGTCTTGGCACCCTCTTCTTCTCTATGTGAGAGTTCTGTCTACTTGTTGTCCTTTTATAAGAAAGCCTATGCTGGGGTATATATTTGCCTCAAAAAAAAACTGTCTCATACAATCAGACTTTTGAGTTGTCCCCCCAGAACTTCTTTAACAAGATATAGTACTTAGTCAGTGGGGGCAAACAGGAGTCTCTGGCTGCAAGCCACCATGCTCTCTAGGCCCATACTCAGCAGGACCAGAGACCATGATGTTCCATTTAGAACCTGTGGCCTGCTGGCTGAAATTTAGTACCCACAGATATCACTGCTCTTCTGCTGGTTGTGAATCTGTGAAATCCTGCAGAGCACTGACCTCTGAACTCTGTGGACACTGAGCATAAACTCAGCAGGGCCAGAGATCACTGCTCCAAGCTTGGGGCCCAGGTGGCAGAGCTCTGATGGTACAAGAACAGCACTGCTGATCTGCTTGTCGTGATCACATGGATCTCTGTCAGTCACTGGCAACAAGTGCCCACCAGGCTCAAACTCTGCTGGTGGAGAAAGTGTTGTATTCTCAGCCTGTAGTTGTCATCACGTGAATACATGTTGGCCCCTGGCCTCCCTGCTTTCAGGCCTCGAGCTCTGGCAGGGAAAGATTGATTGTCCTGTTCTGAGCCTGGTAGTTGGGTGGCTCAGTTATTTAGACCCAGGGATACTGCTGCTGATCTGGGCATCTGCAATGACAGGAGAACTTGTTGGCTTCTGGCCTTGGTGCTTTTGGCACCTAACCACTGCCACCAACAAGTTTATATACTTCCAAGCCTGCACCACAGTTGGATGGGTTATTTCAGCCCACAGACACCACTGCTGGAGGTCCTGTGATGATTGCTGGAGACCCTGGAGGAGTGCAGCAAACTGCCTACCCACCTGACTGCCCCCAGGGATTTTCTGTTAATTCATGTTTCTGCTGTTTCTGCCTGTAATTCCCACCTTGATCTCAGCAGGGATGATTTGCCAACTGATAGAAGCCATGGGTCTATTCTTTGCCACACACATTCCTGTATTCATGCAGGTTCCCACTGGGACAGTTTTTAAACTCATGGTCTTGATAGATGCTGCTGGACATCCTGAAGGAAGTCTGAGTTCAGCTGCAGCCACAGGAGTTTGCTGGGTGTTCTGGTCTATAGATTCATAGTAGGCTTAACAAGGTGAGTTGTAACAATGTGGGCTTCTGCAGGAAGGTGTTGTTGTTTCTTGGTCTGAGTTCAGCTGCAGCAGCAGGTGTTTGCTGGGTGGTTTGCCTTGGCTGTCTGGAGAGTTGCAGTCTTGAGGTATTTGAGCAAAGAGAGATGAATTAGGTTACTTTGATGATGGTTTGCTGCAGTCACTGGCTCAACAAGATTCTTCTTCTTTTCTGGATTTGGTCTCTGAGAACCACCTGATCCCAACAGCCCCCAGCCCCGGCATGGGCTTGCCAAGATGACACCATCCTCCACTGTCCACTCACCAAAGAGAAACATGGAGCTCTTTTCAGTCCTCTGTTCTCTGTGCTGCATCCAATTCTACCATATTTCTACTGTTTTCCTTCTATTGAGCTCTGACTGTTTTTTTCTCTTGTGAATAAGTATACTGCTGGTTGAATTCTGTGTCTTGGAGCAACTAAACCACACTGTCTTCCTCTATTCTTTCATCTTTAATCTCATGATGTCTCTTGTTTTTGATTATCTCAAATTAGTAGGCTTTTGAGAACAGAGTTATTCTCATTTTTTACATGCCAGTCTTTCTTGAGAAAGGCTGACTACACTGTCATTATTCCTCTGTACTCACAATGATTGAAGAATTACATTACTATTATATCAATATTCCTATAGCCATTTGTAGCTTCAAAATAAAGAGTGATGATTTGTGACAAAGCTAACTCACTATTTCTTTCTAGATGGAATGCAGCTATTGAAAACATGATATGAACTTTCAAGATTTCTCAGCAGGGTAGGAATATTAAAAGTGCTGAAGCCCAACTCTGTCCTTGTCTGAACAGTGACCTATGTCCCCAAATGGAAAAGAGAAATGAATGTTCATTCCTTTGAGGAAAACCTGGCAGTAATATGGTGATTAGATGGCAAGACAAGCTTGGCACCTTATTATATAATAATGTATTCATTATAGGATGGTAAGCAGTGATGAGAAAAAAAGGTAAAATTTCACTTGATGGCATTTAGGGGCTGGAACTTCATTTATATTTTCCTACCAACTGTCTAGTAAAACTTTCTCAGACAAGCTGATATGGGCTCAAATTGGGAAAATATTGTGGTTTGGAGAGGAGACACCTAAATCCAGAGGAAAGCTCAACTGAATTACTGGGAGTTTCATATTTCTAATTAAAGAATGAATGAACATGGGCTTTGTGGTCGTAACCTGCTATACTTGGATTCCAGCCTTTGTCACTATAATAGAACTGTCCATGAAACCTACATATTATTGTTCACATAATGGGTCTAAGAACATACTTCCCAGGGTTTCTATGAAATTTGAATAAAGTGAGATGACTGAAGAATTTTTATTCTTCCTTGTGCTCCCAGTTAAGCAAGGGGAGTTTTGTATATGCTCCATGAATTGTTCTGTAAAACTGGAACAGCAGTCTAAGATGGTCTAAATGTAAATCCCTACATGAGAAAAAACAGGAAGAGCAATTTTAAAGTTACATTTTAATATCACTCTGACTGTTGACTAAATAGTGGAATGAAGGAGAGGAGGAATAAAATTTATGTGACCAGGAAGGGCTGTACAATGGTAATCGAAGTGTGAGATGCCTTTTACTTGGAATAAGGAAGTGCCAATACAATTAGGAAAAAGGTAAACAGTTCAGATACATTTCATTAAACATGGCATTAGGCTGATCAGGTGACGGATTTGAATTGAGCATCTAAAGAAAAGAGAACAGTTCTGACACATAGATTCCTTTGGAGGAAGGGTGATTTTCAGAAATCTAAGATTTATAAATATTAGCAAAAATGTATACTTTTATCTCTTGCACTATATATACACACAAAATGGAAATGCTCGTTCAATTTGTTCAATCACATACTTTGCTACTTTAAAAGATATCACAATATTTTAGCACTTCCTAAACTCCATTTGCCTTATTTCAGATATTATCTGGTATATATGCAAGACATTCAGAATGATTAATATAGATATAATTTTATCAAACTTGAAATATCAAGCATAGATGTTATCTGTCATTGTAACTCCATCAAATCTCATCACCCTTTAAAATCATCCAAATTCCAATGATCCTTTTGTGTCTTGTGATTTAATAATCCATACTAAAATATGTATCCTAATTATACACTTCACCTAACTCATCAGTGCACGTACTACAAATGTTCATTCAATAGTCAGACAATTATTTACTACAGTTTTGAATTTATATCCAAAGATCTACCATTTAAGGAAAGCAATTCTTTGCAATACATATGTTAATGGTGCATGAGAATGCTTACAGAGGGCTGAACTAATAAAATACATTTCATACCAGCCCATTAAGTGTGTTCCCTTAGAATTTTCAAACCAACCAGTAGAAGAGAACAAAACAGAATAAGCAAATAAAACATCATGAAACGACTGTTATTCTTTTGCAATATCAATCTTTTCATAGAGTTAGCTTGTGTTCTGTACAATATTATTTTTATTGACACATTTTTTTCTGGTGCATCACTAGTTATTTTAGTGTTATGTATTTACTTCAATTTTACAGCACCATTCCAAGCTTGTATAATGCTTTCAGAATATGTACTTCATAAGTGTAACTATATTTCCTGAAACAAATAAAAATGCATTTACATATATACTTATATCATTTTTAAGCACAAATATACACCTAACATTACAATTCAAAATTAACATTTCATGTTTAATTTTTCTAATACTCTCAGGATGGTAGAAAACTTGGATTTGAAATAATTTAAGATATTAGCTATTCTAAATGATGTTTTATAATTGAATAAACTATAATCCATGAGTTATATGACTTATTCAGTATAATATACTAATCAGTTTGCCAATCCATATCACAATACCCAGTAATTTTCCAGTCTTTGTTTTTCTACACACATCCCATTTCTCTCTACCCCCCTTTCCTTCTTTTTCTTTACAGAGTGAATTGAGTAACAAAAATAAGTATCTTAATATACAAATGACACTAGAATTTCTTACTATGCTCAACCTATTTAAGACTTTAGATGTCAGAAAGAATCATGGAAATAGTTATATATCATTCAAATCAATTTATAGATAAATTGAAACTGCAAAAACTTACTAGAAACCATATTATTCACTTATCTAACAAAAAATAAAAATAAGGTCCACTTACAATGTGAGAGGCATTTTGTATTTTTCTGGAGATGTAAGACCAATAAGACAAACATATTCACTCTGGAGCTCATATTCTAGTGGGGAGACTCAAAACAAACAAACTACAATTCACTTAAGATTTCTTTATTTGTAATCAATACCCTTAAAATGGGTGGGGGAACAGCTAATGTGTACCAAAGGGGAAATTAGGAACAATTGGGAAGTAAAGACTTCCTTCTATAGGTTCGTCAGGGAAGGCCTCTTTGACAAGGTGAGTTTTAATGTGAGGCTGAGAATGAGGGACTCATGTCAAAATGACAAAAATCAATAAAAGCAGAGGGATAGGCTTGAGGTAGAGGCTTGAGGTAGAGGCTTGAGGAGGGAAAGTCTTGTCATGTTAGGTGACCTACTGACATCCAATGCATTTCACAAATACTAAGCAGGGGAAAGGCGTCATTTGAAGAGATTATAAGAACTCAATTCAGAACCAACAGTTTCTTCAGAAGACACAATCTTCCTCTTTCCTCAGTCTGGCCAATATTACCTTGTTCCCTCCTCTACCTTCCTCAGACAGGACCAAAAATTTGTGCTACTATTTTGTTCGATTAATCTCAGCATGATGTTTAAAATAATATTAGAACACGTTTCCTTTTATTTAGTCCTCATATCAACTTTCTGTAGTAGCCAGACCAAGAATTAAGCATTAAGCATAGAATTTATATATATATATATATATATATATATATATATATATATATATATATATATATATATATAATGCATTTTTGTTATGCATTTTATAAGTTGGGCCTTATTAGGCCCTTGTGTTTTGTTTGTTTGTTTTTGTATTTTTGTTTTCATTTTTAACTCTAACTGCCTTACATTTTAGTGTGCAGAGATTTCTACCTGATGAAGGATCCCTAGCCTAGTGTCATGAAATATCCTGTAGGTGCAGTTCATCAGTTCATAACTGCCACATTCTTTTTTTTTTTTTGCGGTACTGGGGATTGAACTCAGGGCATTCTACCTCTGAGCTACACCCACACCCCTATTTTTTATTCTTTATTTTGAAACCGAGTCTCACTAAGTTGCAGAGTGCCTCACTAGGTAGCCGAGGCTGGCCACGAGCCCGGATCCTCTGGTCTCAGCCTCCCGAATGCTGGGATTACAAGTGTGCGCCACCACGCCCGCCTAACTGCCACATTCTTATGTCAGCTACTTCTGTGTGTCTTTCTGATACATACGAAAAAGCTATTTGTATTTCTAGTAAAACTTTTAGACTTGATAAAATTTTCATAATGTTACTTTAAAAAGAAAACCTGTGAAATATCTAGTTCCTTACTTAGCTGTTCTCTTAGATTCTTCATAGTGCAGGTCCAGAAGGACAGAGTATAGAGAAATGTCTCACACAAAACTACTGAAAGATAAAGCCTGTAGCTCCCAGTCAGGCTCTGTGCAGAAAACTCTGTACTTACAGTAAGTTCCTCAAGATGAAAGAAAACAGTAAAGTCCAACCTTTTCCTAAAATTTTATAGGCTTTTATGTTAATAAAAGAGTCACCCAACAAAACAGGAAATTTCTGACATTCCCAATGGTGTTATATTGGATTTCCTAAGTAGAAAGAGGTAATTTTTCTCTTCTTCTACTTCTAGAATGCTAATATTTTCCATGAGTTGGAAGTGGAACTCTGAAATGCCTTCATTTATTTTCTGCATAAGGCCAGTTTGTGCACAACTGATCATTTAATCATTGAAGTTTTTGCCATTGTGAGTACTATTCTAGGTGCTGAGATTACAAAGAGTTATAAAGAAAAAATGCACACAACCTTTCCCTGTAATTACAGGAAGAAATTATTAAAATATTCAAGTTATATATCCAAGAAAGTATAAATTAAATTAGAATTTGATAAGTGCTACACTGTGGAAATAGGTTAATTTAGATCATAAGAGGTAACTTGGACCCACAGTAAAGGCATATATTTGAACTTTTTGGAGGAGATGATATATTAGATGAATCTGGAAAAACAAGAAATAGTTTAAAATTAAGCCTCAGAAATTATAGCACTTAGTTGATTTTATATTTTAAAATCTTATGAATAATCAAGAGATATTATATAAGGAATAAAATTTCAAGAATTAAATTACCAAAGGACAATTTAATGACACACTGCTATTATCTCACCACCAATTACTGTCTCAAATAATACAGTGTTGCCTCCTTTTCTCTTTTGCAATCTTCAGGTATAAAAATATCCTTGTCTACCTTCATATGCAAGCATCTCTATCAAACTTTATAGTAACTAACTTTATAATTAAAATACTTTCAGATTTCTTTTGGAATATGAAAGCTATACAGCATAGATCTCTCTTTTTGCAGCAATAGTAACAAAAAAAATGTTATCCAAACTTGTTGCTCTACAAATTTTGTAAGTTTGAAGGCAAAACCTAGAAAGTAATTTCTTGACTCCAAAGAGCTCAAAGCCCAATTTTTATATTTATTCTTTTATTATAAAACTTTTACTCTTTCTGTTATTTCTGCCAATTAAAACAAAACAACAACAACAAAAAACAACCAAAAACTGATAACTGGTAAATATTACAGTCCCAACAAGTTCTACAATGAACTTCCATTGTGTAACTGTTGACTATTTTCTTTTCATACAATTGCTTATTTTTTTTCTGCTTTCCAACAATATTCTCAGTTCTTCACATTAACCAGTCTGGCAAATTTGTAAGCTACTGTAGTACTACAGTTTAAAAAAAACAAAGCAATTTTTATTTTTTATAAATAAATTAAAGATAAAAGGTATTGTTTATCATATTTTAAATCAAACTCATTTAAAATCTTTACACTTATAAGGCATAGATTCTTAAAAAATAAAATACGTAGGACTACATCTAGCCAAGGAAGTAAAAGATCTCTACAATGAAAACTATAAAACACTAAAGAAAGAAATTACAGATCTTAGAAGATTTAAAGACCTTCTATGCTTTTGGATAAGAAGAATAAATATTATCAGAATGGTCATTACACCAAAAGTGATGTACAAATTCAAAGCAATCCCTATTAAAATACCAATGTCATTCTTCACAGAGAGAAAAATCAGTCCTAAAATTCATATGGAAAACAAAAGACCCAAAATAACCAAAGCAATTCTCAGCAATAAGAACTCTGCAGGAGACATCAAAATATCTAATTTCAAATTATACTACAGTGCTACAATAATAAAAAACATGGCATTGTGGGAAAAATGAACCATTATATATTGTTGGCGAGATTACAAATTAGTACAGTTGCTATGAAGATCAGTGTGTAGATTTCTCAGAAGACTGGGAATAGAAACACTGTATGATCCAGCCATATCACTACTGGGAATCTTTCCAAAGGAATTGAAATGTGAATATTATAGTGATAGATGCATATCAATATTAATTGCAGTACATTTCACAATCTCTAAATTATGGAATTGGCCTAGATGACCATCAACATATGAACGGATTATGAAATTGTGCGATATATACAGAACAGAATTTTACTCAGCTCTAAAGAAGAACAAAATTATGTGATCTACAGGAAAATGAATGGAACTTGAGGTCAGTGAGATCAGCCAATCACAGAAAGAGAAGGATAAGGTAATATGTTTTCTCTCATATGTGAAAGCAAGGAAGAAATTGGGATACAAGAAGGACTCCAAATAAAGGAGAAGAACCCCAGTAATAGACAGGTCTAGGGAAGGGAGCTGGAGGGGAGACTTGATGAAGGAAACACCTCAAATGATGCTATGTTCATATGTGACATTATTAATGCCAATCTTAATATCATGGATGCGGAAAGGGAGGGAGTGGTGTGGGATTCCAAATGCTATGTGCATGTATTCTGATCTTCATATAGTTTTCTGTAGCCATAGTGAACTCCCACACACCCACAATCTTTCTGCAGGAGGAGTGTATACCTATTGGAGGCCCAATATGTATGATCAAATTGCTAAATAGGGCAGACTTCACTGCCACAAGCACATACCCTATCACTCAGAATTTCATTAAAATATGTGACTATAACACACCAATAAAGGCATATTAAAAATTTCACTAAGAAAAGTATACTAAAATTTGTCCTAAATACATCAGTAAAAAACAAAATAGTTGGATCTATAATATTAATAACATTCCTTCAAATTGCCCTTCTACTCTCTACTAGTATAATACTAGTGTCTCCTATTGATTCCTTATGTAAAAACTCTTTGGAAATCATTAGTCTCAGTGAAATGCGCCTAATAGATTAAATTTATCTTTGAATATACTGGTGAGATCTGTATTGAAGAATTCTAATAACTAACACATAAAGTGGATCCTAAAGTAGTCTAATCAGATTACAAACAAAAAGACTAATGATCTGTCTTTGAAGTTGAACATAATAGGAACATATTTCATCTGTTGAAAAGTTAATAGACAGGACATATCTTGGAAAAGTGATAATGGCTTTTTTCATGCATATTATAGCTTTGGTCAAATCTTATTAGTGAGCAAATAACCTAATGATTGTGAGTGTCCTTTCCTTCATAAAATGAGTAAATTACAAAAATGACTAATATTTAAAGCAATAACTGAGATAGACTTGAAAAGGGGGCTGGAAACATCCCACCATGATCCAAGTGCCTACCTGCTGAGATTACAAAGCACCACATCTCACCTGCAGCCAACCAGGGGCTGTCACTCTTCCTATCCAAACCACACCTGTTCCCTCTTTTCCCAGACAGGGCTTGTCTCACAACCCCCACATGGGAACAACACCCAATTCTGATCTTCATATAGTTTTCTGTACCCATAGTGAACTCCCACACACCCACAATCTTTCTGCAGGAGGAGTGTATATCTATTGGAGGCCCAATATGTATGATCAAATCGCTAAGCAGGACACAGACTTCACTGCCACAAGCACAGATTAGATGAGAGGTATGCAGAAATCCTGAGCAATATCTATCCAGAGTACACATGAAGCTTGGTGTTGTGGCATACTTATGCAATCTCAGTACTTGGGAGGCTGAGTCAGGAGGATCTAAGGTTAGAGACCAGCCTGGGCAAATTAAGATCTTGTTTCAAAATAAAAATAAAAAGGGCTGGTATTTAACTCAGTGTTAGAAAACAGGGAGAGAGAGAGAGAGAGAGAGAGAGAGAGAGAGGGCTAAATACATGTGGAGGAGATGACAGGACTATAAATCTTCCTGATTTCTATCTAAAATTTATCTAAAGAGCTCTGGGCATATTGATAACAATATAACTATATAATAGACACACTGTGGCTTCACATGCTATTATTAATTCTCTAATAAATTAATAAAATAAGTTCTTACCAATATTCCTAGGAAACAATAACACAGAAAAGTGACTAGGTAGCACACACAGCAAGTGGAAAATTTCAGTACTCACAAGTAACAAGTCATAATACTTCCTAAATGTGTTACATCATTTATATTGACCCTTAATTTAATCCCTAAATAAACTTTTACATTATGTTATAGTTTCTTATTGTATACTTTGAGTTTTACTTTATAATATTATTGAGATTACTACTTTGCAAAGACTTTCTATTATTAAATTTTCCTAACTGCTAATTCCTTAGTAGGTACTAATATGAAAATTATACATAAATATCTTTATTTAAATTATTGCTATACTAATTTACTAGGACTGCCATAAGGTACAATGGACGACAAAGAAATTTATTTTTTCACAATTGTGGAGACATGAGTCCAAGAGTATGGTGGTTTCTGTTGCATGTAAATGAGCATTTTCTCCCTCCCTGTTCACATAGTCTCTGGGGAAATCTATATCGTAATTTTCTCTTTTTATAACGAGCCCAACCGTAGTTGATAAGGACCAAACTCAAGTTCCACATTTATCTGCTTGACAAACCTACCTTTAACCGCAGTCACATTCTCAGGTACTAGGGATTAGGACTTTAACATATAAATTTTGCGGTATCATAAGTCATCTCATAATAGTCGTTAAGTTGGAGCTTGTTTAGCATTAAAGAACAATTAATTATGGAGTAGGATCAGAATCACCAAATGTGCACACAACTCTGTAAGGCATCATTTACTTTTGTTTGTTTGTTTTTGTTTTTGTTTTGTTTTGTTTTGGGGGGGGGAGATTCTTTGTACTGAGGATGAAACCTGGGGCATTATACCTCTGAAATACACCCCCAGCCATATTTTATTTTTTACTCTGAAACAGAGTCTCATTAAGTTGCTGAGGGTCTTGCTAAGTTGCTAAGGCTGATCTCTTATCTGCAATTCTGCTGTCTTAGTCTCTCTAGAACTGAGATTATGAGTGTCCACCACTATGCCTGGCAATACTAATATTTTGATATCAAGATTTTTTAAATGAATATGTCTTTGACAATAAATTTGAGGAAAAGACACTTTAATAACAGAAGGAACAAAAAACTCAACCAACTTGATCAAGTATATTGATGTATTTATATTTATGTTGTTTTGCTGCCCAACATAACATAATTTTGTATTTGCAATTTTCCTTTATATCATCATATATTACATATAGTATTTTTATATTATATTACTTATAGCTTGATCAAGGAATTACTTCCTTTCCAACTCCTTTTAAAATTAGCACTTGCATAGCCGGGCATGGTGGCACACACTTGTAATCCCAGCATTTGGGAGGCTGAGACCGGAGGATCTGGGTTTGCGGCCAGCCTCAGCTACCTAGTGAGGCACTCCCCAACTTAGTGAGACCCTGTTTCAAAATAAAGAATAAAAAATAGGGCTGGGGGGTGTAGCTCGGAGGTAGAATGCCCCTGAGTTCAATCCCCAGTACCCCAAAAAATAAAAAATAAAAATAAAAAAAAAATAAAATTAGCACTTGCATGGCTTATCATGACATTTTAATCAAAATATTTGCATCATTGCATTTAAATTATATCTCAAAAATAGTAGATATTTGTCTCATGCTTTACTAGTCAGTTTGGCAATCTCTCTTGTATAATTATGCTCTTCAATTCACTTACATTTGATGTAATTGTTTACATGCTTTTTGTTATGTTTTTGGTTTCCTTAAATTTACATTTGTGCTTTTGTTTCCTTTATGCTTACAGTTTTAATCACTGTGTTATTTCTAGCCTTTGAATTAATCAAATACAGTTAATATTTATTGTGATCTCTCTCTGTCTTTCCCTCCACTCCACTCACCTGTCTGTCTTCAGCTGTAATTCTCCATGTTATTCTCAAAGATTGCTCTAGGGAGGACACTTTGCATTCTTAACCTATCCCAATCTAATTAGAGTCAACTTATCTACAGCATATAAAATATGAAAACACTGTAAGTTGCCTCTTATTTTATTATTGACAATCTATTGTGTTCCTAAGTTATGTACAACACAATGTTGTATTGATATTTCTTTCCTAGAGGAGAATGAATAACCCCCAGCTTTTTCTCTGTCTATGGAATGTGCAGACCAGAGAAACTCTGATCAGCATAGGCTGTGAGTTGCAACATATTTTTGTTGCTGCTCTAATTGTGTGTGTGTGTGTGTGTGTGTGTGTGTGTGTGTGTGTGTGTGTGTGTGTGTGACTGGGCTCAGGGTATTCTACCACTGAGCCACATGCTACACTCATTCAGCCCTTTTTATTTTTTGTTTTTGAAACAGGATCTCCCTAGGTTTCTTAGAGTCTCCCTACTTGCTGAGAATGTCCTTGAAACTGTGGCCCTCCCTTCTCAGTTGCCCAAGTGCTGGGATTACAGATGGGCACCACTATGTCTGGCGAGTTCCCACTCTTGCCAGATAATTGGAGCACCTCAGTGGAGAGGAAATTTTTATTTTGTATTAATACCTTTTGTTGTTGCTGTTTTATGTTTTTCTTGTTCTTTATTCCTCTTAATATTTAAGCTTTTCTTTTTTCCTTTCTCCCTTATCTCACTTTTTTCCCTGCATCTACTTTTTTTCTTTAATTTTATTTTTTGTTTCATTCTATATTATGTGTTTTTAATATTTCAGTACTTAAACTCTGAACTTGCCATGCTGCTATTTTTTAAAGTCTTTAATTCAGTTTCCCCCAAAATTGATAAGCAAAGCTGTACCTCTTTTTTTAAATACTGGGGATTGAATTTGGGAGCATTCTACTTCTGAACCAGACACCCCTACTCAATTTTTTGTTTTGTTTTTGAAATAGGGTCTCACTAATTTTTTGAGGGTCTCACTAAGTTGATAGACTGGCCTCCAAACTATGATCTTCCTGTCTCACCCTCCCAAGTACTGGAACTACAGACGTGTATCACCATACCTGGATCTGTTCTAAGTCTTTTACAATAACACAAATAATATTATGTTCAATAAAAAATTAGTGTCTCCAACAAGTCATGCCTGGAAGGCTTAGCTTGCACTAGTGGCCATTTACCTAGAGTAATACTACACTCTTTCTTTCATCTCTCAAACAATGGTTTTCAGATAAGACACACATCAAGCTGATGGGTTAGTGACTCCAGGGAATCTTCTAATCCAGCGTCCCAGATTTGAAGAAGCAACTATAGAAACTGTATTTTATCTCATTGTTCTACTTTCTAATATTCAAAGCCAAGGATGATTAATATTTGAATAGCACTACCATAGATAGAAAATAGCCAAAAGGCAACATATAAAACTATTGTTTTATGTTGATAATAAAAAGTAGAAACAAACCACCAATCCTAGGCATTTCATATGAAACTCAAGGTACACCGTGGGTGACTTAAACTCTGAAATCATTGCCATTTTTGGTAACATAAGACTTACAATTTCTGTACAATTCTTTGTCTCTTAATTTATTATTTCTTAGGCTATCCAAAGCTCTAGTCAACTAGTCCATTCATTCTATGACTGTGTTGTGTGTTCCAGAACAAAAACCACGAACAAAAATTATTATACATATTCAATAGCAGGGGGAACTTTGTAGTTTAGCTACCTTCTACTTACGATATATTTAAAATATTCTCTTGGAGCAGGATGACATTAAGATGGAAAATGTTAGTAAGGTCTTATTTTGTCTGTTTTATTTTTTATTGTATTTGTTATAGAGGCCTGACCACAATATCTTTCTTTCCCGGTTCTAAAAAATGATTGCCAGTACAGTTTTATTATACTTAAAAATCACTATAAATAATTGGTGTTTTTATAGCAGTCTTTCTATAGAAAAACTAACACATTATAAAATACAATCTTATTACGGTATTTCAGCACCAAAAATAAAGCAAAATGAAATAACGTGTGCACACAATTTTTTACAGTAACATACATAGCTCCTTATAGAAATTCCTCCCAGGTGAAAGTGAAAACTGCAACAATTCAAGAGTACACAAATCATCCAGAGTATCTAATTTGTTCTATTCTGTCCAGTTTTAGCAGCTATTTTGCTCTGACAAATAATTTTTTAATGAATTTTCAATCTCAAGTGTTTATTTGACCCTTAAAAATGATGTAAGCACAGCAAGAAAACAATATAGCAGTAATGCCGCTGGAACATAAGTGAGAATGGATGAGGTGTTTTTAAGAACACTTTGCTCCTTTTTCTTGCAGTGAGAGATAACAGATGAGTTTGACAAAATAAAAGGGACAAATTAATCTGACAATCCTTGGATAGAATTTAGGTGTGAGAAAATTCTCTCATTTAATTTCACCTCATACCTCAGTCCAAGTTTGTGCAGCTCCCCAAATCATTATTCCTCCATATTGCCTCCATTTTTCAGTAATTGTGGAAGATATTCAAGAATAGCTTGTCTATCTCATTACCACTCTTATTGCAATGTTTCCCTCCACAGTGCAGAGGTTAAAAATTAAGGCTATATTATCTGCACTTCTCTATAGACTGCAGTTTACAAGTTTTAGCTTCCACTGAACAAAAGATCATCTTTGATATTGTACAGGCATAAGAGAATACTGAGGGTGCCCATGAGCTAGCTCTTAAAGCTTTTCATGAAGAAGCACATATTCTTTCCACTTGCATTTTGTTGTTACACATTCTACTGACCAAGCTTCATTAGTTGCATGAAATATAGTTTCACCACAGGGGATGTATTATTCTGTTTTCTGTTATTATAACAAAATATCCAAGACTAGTTAATTTGTACAGAAAAGAAGTTTATTTAGCTAACAGCTTGGGAGGCTGACAATCCAAACAGCATGGCTCCAGCTCTGGTGAGAGCCCCCTTGATTGTATAACATCATGACAAGTGGCATCTTGGAGGGAATATATGTGATAAGTATCACATGGCAAGTTGGGAAGTCAGAGAGAGCAAGGAGGGGCCAGTCTTGAGACTGCCTGCTAGCCCCCCCACCTCTTAAAGGTCTTATCATCCATTAGTAGCACCACAATGGGGAACAGTATGAACCCACAGAAGACACTCTCAAAACATTCTAATCATGGAAAAGAGGCAGCAACTATTTGAAAGCAATGGTATAATGCTTCAAGCAGGGGAATGGCATGAGTGATTTTATTTATA
Organism: Graphiurus murinus; assembly: GCA_004027655.1. Lineage (NCBI taxonomy): Eukaryota > Metazoa > Chordata > Mammalia > Rodentia > Gliridae > Graphiurus > Graphiurus murinus. The sequence continues at coordinate 18,585 of PVLC010013068.1, read as the reverse complement.
TGAGAGAATAAAGTATAGGAAGATAACAATAGAAGAATGAAACTCCTTAGGAGATTATTTCAGAAGGCATGCAAGATATAATATTATCCTTTATAGAGCAGGTATAGGTGGGAGATTTTATAGCACTTTAGGATATTTTGGTGGTAGAGTCAACATGACTTGTTGAATGGATTAGATATGAAGTACCAAAAACAAACAAAAAAGATGAAGAAAAATTTAAAAATGACTCCTAAATTTTTAATTTCATCAACTACTATCAGAATTAACTAAAAAACAACCTAGAATCCAGGCAAGATGATTCCCTATTCCGTTTCAATAAGAAATGAAATACTTTCCACAACTGCTACTGAAAACAGTATCAGAAGATATATCTATTTATTTCTTCCAAGGCATTAAGGAGTAGATACTACCTACAAGATATACAGTGACCCAGGGCTAAACAGTATAAATATTTCACAAAGACATTATATTTCTGAGAACAGAACTTAAACTAGAAAGCACAGAAAAGGGTACAAAAATTAAGGAAGCACACACACACACACACACACACACACACACACACACCCCTTATGAAACTAAGGCAGATTTATTTTACAACTAAATTAATACTAGCAAAAAAGCTTCCAACAAACTTGAAAACAATAATGCAGAATGACTTATCAGTATCTAATCCAAGAATGTGTAATTCAAAATTTATTAAATATCTAATAATCACACAGAACATTAAAAGACACTATCTAATCATTATCATATGTTACCCTTCTTTTTCCTAGGTTTATCACAGGTTTTGTTCCTGGAATTTCTTCTCAGAATGTATGCCTAACAAGTTGGTTAGTTGGTTTCCCCCTCAATTTTTCTAAGTCTCTAGTGAGTAATTTATATCTCAGTGATCTGCAGTCTAATTGACTCTCAGTTTAATGGACCCCAAACTTCTGCACACAGGATTAATTATCTTAGGGTACTTCCATAGACAAGGCAATAAGCGATTTTGGATTGTTTCATTTAAAGTTTCTTGCCTTTTATTCACCATCAGTAGTGGATAAGAAAGCTGAAAATAAATACAGATTGTATATATGAGGACAATAAATAACTTCTTACAAGTAAGTGAAACTTTTATTCATCAATTTGCACACTTATTCATTCACATTTTTATGCACAAAACTGAACAAATATTTACAGTGCTGTTAATACAATGTTGTAAACTCTGATAGGTTCTTGGGGTGAAATCTCTGAGAGTGAGAAATCTTATTTTGTAAAGTTTTGCATTTTAACATAGGGAAGATGTATTTAAGACAGAAAAATAAGGCTCAAGTTTGTTTAAAACAATTATTCAGCAGAGAGAGCCCAAGATGGCATCTGAGTGAAACACCTCTCCTCAGGTGCTGTGAGCTCGAATCAAATCTGGCATACAAGCAGATTCTTGATGGAAGAAAAAAAATCCACAAAAAAGTGAACAAAGCAATGATAATTGAACTACAACTAAAGAGACCCCAGAAAGCCAACCAGGGAGAGCAAATGAGAGCCCAATCACGCAGCAGCAAGTGCCGCACCACAGAGCGGTGGCTGCCATTAAACCAGGCACCTGGCTGTGTACCCAGCAACCAGGCATGGAGGGAGCGACTCCAGAACTCCACATTCTAACCAGGCGGCAGAACCCCACACTTTCCACAGTGACTGGTATCCAAGATATGCCCAGCATAAGCCCCAGCGGCGGGACCATGCCAGCTCACCTCTCCCTCCAGAGATGATCAACTGCACTGCAGAACTTGAAGCAAAACTGCCACAAATGCAGCTTCTTGATGGAAGGAAAGAACAGCAAAGCAACAAAAAAAAGTGAATAAAGCAACAAAAGCAGCTGAACAGAACCCAAGGAGAACAAAGGAGCTGGCACATGCGCACACCAGTGGCGTGCCCTGCCAACCAGCGGCCACCATCTTGCCAGCCACCATCTTGCCAGTTGCCAAGAGAAGCTTCTTAGCATCAAGACCTCCAACAATCTCCTGCACACCCAAAGACCAGAAGTGGAGTAAGCAGCTACAGAATTCTACACCCCAATCAGGCAGCATATCCCTGCAAGTTCAACAGTGATCAAGAATACCTGGAACAACTATCTTAAGCCTGCAGCGAGGACATCTCACATCACCCCTCCCACTGGAACCAGAGCAGCATGGATCTGTAAGTTAAATTGCACCCCCGGGGTGCAGGGACCCCTATACAAAGTGCAGACTCAGTTACCCACCCTTCAAGCGATTAGATAAGAGCAGAAGTGTGGGAAGGAACCAGTGCACATAGGGCATAGAGAATTTCTAGACACCCTGGAAAATGCCTGGCATATAGATTGCACTCCACTACCAGCAAAGGCAGAGAGAGAGATGCAGACAGGCCCTGTAGAGAGCTCAAAGACACAAGCTTGCAGCAGGAGAGGCATCAGGGGAACTCCCTGCCTGCACTGACAGAGCAAATAAGAATTCCAGAGACACATTCGGAAATTTAATAGAATGAGTAGACACTTAAAAGCTGAAAATATCCATGCAGATCCAAAAGGGATGCAGAGGCCAACTCACCTCTGTACTGACAAAGTAGCAGGGTTTTTGTTTTTGTTTCTTGTTGTTGCTTGTTTTTTGTTTCTTTGTGTGTGTGTGTGTGTGTGTGTGTGTGTTGTGTTTTATTTGTTTTTACTCTGTTTTCATTTCATATTGCCTTGAATTACTTATGTTTGTTTGGATGATTGGTTGCTTTGTTATTTTTTGCTTAGTTTGTTGACTCTACTCCTTATCCCTCTTGCATGCTTCCCTCCCTCTCTCTCATCTATATTCTTCACCTCAACACTTTTTCTCTTTTCTTTTTCCTTTTTGCCCTGTCTCATATAAAGACCATCTCAATACTACCACACCTAAAACTCTACTTTGAATACCAGAATCAATCCCCCGACATATCCACTATCTCTATCTTTACAATATATCACCTCAACACACTCAACCTCTTATTCCACTGGACCATACCCTCTACTTTACACTATTCTTGCATTCATCACTGTGACTTCTCACCCAAACTACTGAACACAACCTGTCCCTGTATATACCAGCAGACACCTCTAAACCCACATTGCAGAGATTGAATGAGAAAGCTTGCAAGAGCAGCAAATATATAAAGTTAAGATCAGGGGAACTATGGGAAGGACAAATAGCAAAGAAACAATGAGCCACCACAACCTCTCAATAACAGATCTCACCAACCCAGAATGGCAGAGATTACCAGAAGAACAATTAAGATCCTTAATACTAGAATCAATACAATATTTTTGGAAAGAATGTAGAGAGAATTGGAAAGAAATAAAGGAACAAATAAACAATGAGGAACCAAAGAGATGCATTGAAGGAAATGAAAGATGCAATAACTGAAGTGAAGGCATCAATACAAACTATAAACAATAGATTAGACCACATGGAAAATAGAATATCACTCTTAGAAGATGACCATCTCATGGACATCCATGAGATCTGGGCCAATTTTAAAAGAGTTAACCTAAGAATAATAGGCATAGAAGAGGGATTAGAAGTTGAAACTAATGGAATAAATATTTTCAAAGAAGTAATATCAGAGAATTTTCCAAACATAGAAAGAGAAGTTGACACACAGGTACAGGAAACACATAGAACTCCCTGGAGGCAAGACCAAAGAAGAGGTTCACCATGCCACATAATAATCAAGTTGACTAATGTAGAGGCTACAGAGAGAATTCTAAAGGCAACAAAAGTAAAAGGCCAAGTGACATTTAGAGGCAAACCAATCAGAATCACTCTAGACCTCCCAAATTAAGTCATAAAAGCCAAGAGGGGCTGGAGTAACATATTCCAACTCCAAAATAAAATAACTTGCAGCCAAGATTCTCCTACCCAGCAAAAATGTCTCTCAAAATTGATGGGGATATAAAAGTCTTCCGTGAGAAACAGAAACTGAAAGAATTTATGTCTTCCAAACCAGCACTAGAGAAAATACTAAAAGACACTAACTACAAAGAAGAACTAACAAGTAAATGTCAGAACCAGAGAAACAATAATTTCCAGGAAGCAAACAACTAAGCAAAGAAGAATAAACACCACCAAAAACTCAAAATGTTAGGAATTAAAAATCATCTCTTAATAATCACACTGAATATAAATGGTCTCAACTCCCCAATAAAGGCACAAGGTGCCAAAATGGATCAAAACCCAGAATCTATCTATATGCTGCCTGCAAGAAACACACCTTACAAGCAAAGATTCCCACAAACTAAAGGTGAAGGGCTGGAATAAGGTAATCCATGCCAATGGAACTCGAAGAAGCAGGAGTAGCAACCATGATATGAGATAAATTAGACTTCAAGCCTAAGCTTACCAGAAGAGATAAAGCAGGTCATTTTTTACTAGTAAAAGGAACAGTCCAGCAAGAGGAAATAAAAATTATCAACATCTATGCCCCAAATGTAGGTGCAGCCACTTTCATAAAACAAACTCTGTATGATATAAAGACACACATAGATCCCAATACACTAATACTGGGAGACTTCAATACTCCTCTCACATCACTAGACCAATCTTCTAAACAAAAGGTCAGTAGAGACGCCTCAGACCTAAAGAATACCATAAACCGAATGGACCTATTAGACACATACAGAATATTTCACCCAACTACAGCTGAATTCACATTTTTCTCAGCTGTACTTGGAACCTTCTCCAAAATAGACCACATTCTGGGCCACAAAGAAATCACAGCAAATTCAACAAATGTAACATAATTCCCTGCATCTTTTCAGAACACAATGGAGTGGAACTAGAAATTAACTCTAAGAAATCCCAGAGTAACCATGTAAACACATGGAGACTGAACACCACACTGCTGAATGAGGTTTGGGTCATAGAATAAGTAAGGGGAGAAATTCCTAGAAACCAATGAAAACAGAGACACAACATATCAAAACATCTGGGACACTTTGAAGGCAGTACTAAGAGGAAAATTTATAGCACTGCGTGCCCACATAAGACAAACAGAAAATCACCAAATAAATAACCTATTGATACAGCTCAAAGCACTGGAAAAACAAGAACAGTCTAACCCCAAAGCCAATAGAAGACAGAAAATTACAAAAATCAGAGCAAAAATTAATGAAATAGAGAATTTTTAAAAAATACAGAAAATTAACAAAACCGAAAGTAAGTCGGTTGCTTGAAAAAATAAACAAGATAGATAAACCATTGGCCAACCTAACCAAAAGAAAGAGAGAATCAACCCAAATTACCAAAATAAGACATCTCTTATTTTGGTAAAAGGACATATTACCACCAACAGTATGAAATACAGAGGTTCTTCAGAAACTATTTTCAACAACTAAACTCCAACAAAATGGAAAATCTAGAAGAAATTGACAAATTTCTAGACACATATAACCTTCCTAAATTGAGTCAAGAAGATATAGAAAACTTAAACTGACCAACAACAATCAAAGAGATAGAAACAGCAATAAAGTGTTTACCATCAAACAAAAGCCCAGGGCCAGATGGTTTTCCAAGTGAATTTTTAAAAGAGAATTTTTAGAAGAGCTAATGCCAATACTCCTCAAACGATTCCATGAAATAGAAAGAAACAAGACCCTCCCAAACACATTCTATGAAGCCAACATCACATTATTATCAAAGCCAAATAAAGATAGCTCAAGAAAAGAAAACTATAGGCCTATAACATTGATGAAGTTAGATGCAAAACTGCTAAACAAAATACTAGCAATGTGCATTCAAAGATACATCAAGAAAATTATACACCATGACCAACTCGGGTTCATCCCAGGGATGCAAGGCTAGTTCAACATACAAAAAACAATTCATGTAATTCACCACATAAACAGAATCAAAGACAAAAATCACATGATCATCTCAATTGATGTTGAAAAAGCACTTGACAAGATCCAACACCCATTCGTGCTAAAAGCACTACAGAGAATCGGAATAGAAGGAACATACCTCAACATCATAAAGGCAATACACAATAGGCCCACAGCCAACATCATATTAAATGGAGAAAACCTGCAAGAGTTCCCACTAAAAACAGGAACAAGACAAGTATGTCCATTATCACCTCTTCTGTTCAATATAGGACTTAAGACTCTAACCAGAGCAATAAGGTAAGAGAAGGAAATAAAATTGGTAAAAACAGGAAAAGAACTAAAGCTATCCCTTTTTTCAGATGACATGATACTATACTTAGAACATCCAACAAAGTCAACCAAAACACTTATAGAACTGATCAACAAATTCAGCAAAGTGTCTGGATACAAAATCAATCTTAAAAAATCAGAAGCTTTCCTGTATGCCAACCATAAATCCACTGAAAAAGAAAACCAGAAAACAATTCCACTCACATAGCACCCCAAAAAATAAAATACTTAGGGATAAACCTAACCAAAGAGGGAAAAGACCTCTATAAGGAAAACTATAAAAAGTTGAAAAAAGAAATTGATGAAGACCTTAGAATATGGAAAGATCTTCCATGCTCTTGCATAGGCAGACTAAATATCATCAAAATGGCCATCCTCCCAAAACTGATCTATGGATTCAATGCAATACCCATTGTTAAATTATACTAAGACTGGTGGTTCCATCAAAAAACAGATGACATTTAAATCATGATAAACCAAGGAGGATTCAATGAAGGGAGGATGACAGCACAAGATATATACAATGACCTCTGTTGATGTAGGGGCATTGTGACTGTTACCACCCTAGATTTAAGAGATATGGAGAGGAGACTCTTATAATAAATAGTCTTGGAGAAAGGACAACAGAAAGAGGCAGTCATACCAAGACAACCCCAAAAGGACAACCCCATCACCTTATCCATTTTCCACCATAGGACTCCACCTTATCTAATCCCAGATAGAAGCTACAGCAAAAGCTGATACAGTCATTATAGATCAGCAAATCCAAGGATATAAAAAAAAGAGGGGGTAGGTAGGAGGAAAAAAAATAGATGATAGCCACCAAAGTCTTTTTAAAATACAATGTAAATTTATAAAATTAAAATTATAACTAAACATTACAATTTTATTATCACAATTGTGAGACATATCATACAGTAAAAAAACTCATTGTTTTTATTATAATATACTAATAGCCCCTAGCCAGAACTTACACTCTATTCTAATATAACTTGGATATCCACTTTTCCCCAAACATCACTTCCAGATAAACAGTAAATTAAAATACTTCACTATGAAGTCACACATCTATATCAGACATTATCTTAATAACTCTTTCCAGGTAAAACCAGAATTTCAAATCAATATAGAAATGCATCTGAAATGATAAATATAAATTAATATAGAAGACTGTTTTTCCTCTTTATTCCAAATGTATATGACTCTTTAAAATAAAATCATAGTATTGCCTTGTGGTGTTTATGTTTGTAAATGTAGTAGATGTAACAAATGTAACTTTAAAATAAGATGGGATCCACTATACCTATTCATAGGCAAGGTTTCTATATTTTACATGCAGTGACACAATGTCAATTCTTATATAATTTAAATTCTTATTAGACTATAAAGTTTTAAGGATATATATTTGATTCCTAGATCATCTCTTTGTTTCCACTTTATCTTAAGCCAGGAATACCTTTTATTTGTCACTATAAATCTTGCCTCAGAATAAGCCGCCATGCAAACAATCTAATGACTTTATTAGCTGAAGTTTATCCTAAAATATACTCCTAGTTTCTCAGAGAAGAAGCTTCTATCTCAGCAGCTAATGCTGGAGGAACTAGACACCCAGTCGTTCAAGCAACAGGCCTAAGGTGAGCTATCTACTCCACTTTTTATCAGTTGCACAACTATAGAATCTGCTCAGGTAGAGATGATTCTCCAAAGTGCTGGGGAAACAACGATCCCCAACCTATGTTGCTCAGCCAACAATGTTTCCCACAAAAATGACTGAAGTTCACACTACAGTTTACCTGAAGCATAGTCTTACCCAATCTCAATGGAGATTTACTAATCATTTTTTGTCCTTTAACATTTAATGCATCTATTGACATTGTTGGATTTTACTCTATTATCTCATATTTTTATGTTTGCTACTATTTTATTCATTCTCTTTTTTCATTTGCATTATTAATATAGTTTTAGACTCCTATTTTGTCTATTGCTTTTTATTCATATATTTTGCTGAGATATTTTGTCCTTTAATTCATTCTGAGGATTTTTTACATTGTTTGTCTTAGTTATTTGAGCTGCTTTATTGAATTATTGAAAAAATATTTGCCAAGTAGACAAAGATAAAGACTAATGTTAAAAATTTTCAAGTCTATAGATAACAATTGAATGTAGATATAGTTTTCAAATTTGCTATTAATAAATAATAGTAGAACAATTTGGATTCTTTTTAAGTTAATGAAAATGGTTGTAAGGAAAGGGGAAGGTTAAAATAAAAAATGTCAACCTTCTGATTGATCAATTTGCTATTTGGATGAAATGGCATTGTGTTAGTAAACACATTAAGATATAAAAAATAATTTTAAATAATAAGGTACGTGTGAGTAGAAAAGAATGCCAAAAATAGCCATTGAAGCTCTATCTTTAACATAAAATAAAGAATACAAGCAAAATATTTAAGTTGGTATACATAATAAAAAGTGTTTTACAGACATTGTTATGTGAATATAAACATATTTACATATTCACATAACATGAACAACTTATGTTAAATATGCAAGTAAATAAAAAAATACAAAAATCTTCTGCAACAGTATGACAATCATATAAATTTTTATTTCCAGATGGATAAGAACTTTTTTGTATGAAATATGGTTTGTGTTTTAAATTTTCTCCTTTTTAGAGTTTTGTAAGTATTACAAAATTGACTGTGTAATAAAAGGATATATCTTAAATTACTTTTAATTCTTCAGTTAAAAGAAGACCTTTTTAGTGAATAAGTGTATACTAAATGTTATAGTATTGTACTAAAACCTTAGATTTAAATTATAGTTATAGAAGGGATATTTCTTTTGAAAATAATAACACTTAATTTGAAGGACTCAGTATTGCTCTAGAGACTGGAAAATTGTAACCTGAAGTAATTCAAAAGCCAAAATACTATCCACTATTGATCTTATTATCTATTCATTTGTTCATGGACCAGTATTCATTTTGTTTTTACTCTGTGCCAAGTACTAAGATGAATATTGGAGCGAGTAAAGAATATTCCCTCCTTTAAGATCTTAGGAAACTGAGAGGCACATTTACAAAGAAAAACAAACAACAAATCTCTAGTAGAAGTTTGCCTCATCTATTATTAATGTACAGATGCTATCTCTAGATTGCCTGGGAAGAAATGATAAAGAAGAGTTGGTGTTCATGGAAAGACTCATTTTGAAAATGAAATATTATTGGATTCTGAAGAAAAACATAGAAAGAGTCAAAAACAGAAAGGGGAAAAGTAGAGGGTGGTAGATTTCTTTTGTGTAACTAGCATTCTAAAAAGCTAAAGGCTGGAACTAATGATACAGCCTGTGAGCACCGAAGCCCAAGTAGCATCTATAAAATGACAGTCTGTAAACCTAGAAGAGTTGGCTGAGAGGTGGTCCCTGGAGGATCTTGCTACGTCATTAATGCTAACAGCTTTAGATTTTATAGATTGTTTGCCAATATACATCTACAGCTTCTTTATATCATCACTAAATGGAATAACTGGCATAATTTTAGTTCAGTTGTGTTCACAATGGGCAAATTAAAAATTATCTTTAGTATTTAACTAATCTAATGTTTAGCCTTTTAATTAGTCTATTATGGAGTCTAATGTCTTAAGTATTTACTTATTAATATAATGGCAACATTTTAAAATATTGAAGATTGCAAAACATATTATCAAACCATTCCAGATGGATATGCTAAAATGCAAATAAGAACAACTGAATTTCTGCGAGCTAAATCATTAATAAAACCCTGAATGCAAGATAATGTTAATATACTGTTTTAATGGTGCTGATTATATTTAGATTTGTAACAAGTTCCTAATGATAAGAATAAAACATATGACATCTTTCAAAAGTAAGCATAAAAATGCTACTGATTATCACTAGTATTCATTAAATGGTCTTATGAGCCAGGTTCAGTACTAAATACTTTATATTCCTTATCTTATCTAATTCTCACAAAAACCACATAAGATACCCATTACCTATTTATTCAGACTTTGTAAGAAAAGACCTTGAATCAGATCTCTTTTGTTTTATCTTTCATGATCTATTCCAGGTGTTCTAAAATAAAGATTTAGATTTTAAAATAAAGATTGATTTAAAGGTGGTCTAAAATGTTCAGAAGTATGAAAAAAGTTAAAAAGCTGATGCTGAATTTGGTTAATGGAAATTAATTTCTTTTTTTACCTCAACAAATCAATTTTTACTCAGAAGCATGAAAATTAATCAGCTTTATCATGGTATGCCTAACTATGGGCTGTTATTAACAATCATAAAATTATTGGGACACAGCTCTTGACTTGGTAACCTGGCGTGAACAAAATTCCAATGTTAGATTTTTATGGCGCATGTATTAGTATTCCTATTCATTGGTTCTTAGTTGCTATCAATTCCAACAATGGAGAAAAAAAGAGATTCTTTTTTTTTTTTTTTTTTTTTTGCGGTACTAGGGATTGAACTCAGGGGCATTCTACCTCCGAGCTATACCCCCAGCCCTATATTTTATTCTTTATTTTGAAACCAAGTCTCACTAAGTTGCAGAGTGCCTCACTAGGTAGCTGAGGCTGGCCGCGAACCCGGATCCTCCGGTCTCAGCCTCCTGAATGCTGGGATTACAAGCATGCGCCACCACGCCCGGCTAGAGATTCTTAAGTCTACTTTTTGTTTCCCAGGAACAATATAGAGGTTGGTCCCATTACTTTAAATGATGGAATAACTGGTGATCTGTTTATATAAAGTTCACATTTCATAAACATTGTTTGGAGTTAAAGCAATTTTTGTCACCAGTTAAAGACTTTCTTTAATGGAGATTCATTAACTGCTCTTTGCTGTACTCTTTAGAATGAAAATAGCCCTTTTCTATTAATGAACATAAATTTGCTTTAACATAGCCTACATCTCACAAATAAAAACTTAAGGCTTTAAAACCAGAAAAAAAGTATGGAAAATTCTAATATGAATATTGTAAAATTCTAATATGAATATTCTAATATGAAAATTCTAATATGAATATTATATAATATATATGTGTGTGTGTATCTAAAGATTATATATATAAATATTTATATTTATATATATATATGGGAGAATTGAAGAAAAAAGCTAAAATTTACCTTCTGATATTACACCAAAGAAGCCAGGCAGAAATATATTTTTTCTTGCCACAAAGACTAATGAAAACATTTACTTTGAAGAAATCACACAAAAATAACTATTGACTACTTCTCTACTGCAGCAAATTAGAATTTTTATGGTGAATTTTTCTACTGCCAGTTGCCTATTTTCAAAGTCATCATAATGTCATTATAGTCTTATGTTTGTTTGCTTGTTGTATATACAAACTCTAGATGTGTATTTTATGAAATATTTACAGCACTAATAAAAATAAGGTGATATATTTCCTGTAAATTTTTATAGCTCACTACACATGTTGCTGAATGCATAAACTAAATATTCTAGAAATATCAATAACACTGGATTTCAGAAAATAAGCAGAAATCTAAACCAGAAGAATAAACTGAGCTTAATACTAGAAGTTAGGAAGTAAGCATGGACAGGATCATAGTCTACTGGTTTTCCTTTCTCTCCTATCCATCCCATATTAATATATATACCTCAACTATAATCCTTTTCATACCTCAAATTTCTTGCTACATACCCTCTACATATAGCCAATGAAAACCCCAACCACTAACTCTGCTTTACATACAATTCTGGTTACTGCTATACAAATATACACAATCATTTGGATACATATCTCTTTAAATTCAGGGCATTAATTCCATGATACATCAACTAAATCCTATGATACTTCCCGAAAAGTCTCCTTTTCTCTATTGTCCTTCATAATTTCTAACTGCCATTTTCCTCTGTGGTATCTTCAGATTTGTATGCTTTCTTAAAACACTACTAATTCCTTCCCACTCAGGATGTCCTGGCCTCCTTTTTTAACTAGTGTTTGAGCACACCCTCTTAAATGCTCTACTCTCTTCCCAACAAAATTATTCATGTTATCATATCCTTGAAAATGTTTCCTCACTGAATCACTTTTGCCCATGTCTGTTAACAGCATCGACAGCATCTCTTTCTGGTGTGGGTGTCCACACTGATCATTTTATACTCCCAAGAAAGTTGGGGTGTCTTCATGCAGAAAGTAGCCTGGTGAGAGGTAAATAACTATCATTCACTCCACTATTATAAAAGTACAACAAAACTAAATAGACAAAACCATAGACTATCAAGAAGCCTTATCACCTTTTCTTTGCCTATAAATTTCTTCTTTTCACCCATAACAAAGATCTTAACATTTTCTGAAATTGAACATCACCTCCCAGGCTTTTATCCACCAATCCTAGTGGGGTAGAAGCAGCAACCCTAGTAGCTCAAGTGGCACCTGAGTAATACCGGCTTGGACCTACAGAGTTCTTGTTTTGATTTGCTTTTTCCATCCTTGTTTGAATTGCATTTTAACCCATGGCTCCAAGGCAAAGACAAGTGGGTATCCCTAAAAACCACACGTCCAGGTAATGGATTCTGAACAGCAGTAATGAATTCTGAACAGCCTCCGGGGTAAGTAGGGACCTGATATGTGGAAAAGAAATGAGATTGGTCCATGGGCAATAAAGCATAGAACCACTATCATCTAGTGGAGATACCTGGATTAAAAAAAATAAATTGCTACCAAGGCATCTGAAAGTTCCGAGCAGTGAGGCAGAAATTAGAAATAGGGAAGAAACCACATACAGGAAGCTAATGTTAAAACCTTCTGGTATTCAGGGAATAGAAAGAGCCAGGTGATATTTCTCATGATCCTGGATCATAAGTACATGTGATTTTTAGGGGACTATAACTTTATTTATTTATTTATTTATTTTTCAGGGCAAAAGACATTGACCTATTTGAAAGTAACAAACTTAACCGCTTTCCTGCTTTTTCACATTTTTAATTCTTAAAGATGGCTCAGCTTTATTAGGCTTTCAATTATGTTAGTGTCTTTTCTGATATACAGAGAGATTGAGAGATGGCCAGAATTCTAATCTCTAGTCAGCAACCTATTGCGGTGGTAGGACTCATCAATTGGTAAAGTTATTCTCTTTCCAAACCAATGCACTTTATCACAACAGGCACTAGCTCCTATCACCTGTGTAAACTTTAGAGTTGTGGTAAATTGCGTTGGACTACTTGAGACCTGAGATAACTTCTGTCTCACTGGCCAAAAACTGTGTACATTAAATCCGCAACTATTAATTGCATTGTTCATACTAAAGGTTAGAAAGATAAAGAATGTCTGAAATAATCTTTGATTTCCTTATCTTAATTAAGTGCACAGATGCCTTAATCGGCTTGGGCAGCTTTAACAAAATCACATAGACTGAGTAGTTTCAAGAAGAGAACTTTGTTTTCTCACAGTTCTTAAGGCCAGACATCTGAGGTCAGGATGATCATTTTGGATGAATTCTCGCCCTGACTTGCCGTGTCAGCTTTCTCATTACGTTATCATGTGGCATTGGGGAAGAGGAACTCTCTAGTATTAATCTCACCATCAGGACTCCACTCTTCTGACATCATCCAAACCTAATTATCTCCCAAAGGTCTCATCTCCAGATACTATCACAATGGGGCTTAGGGACTCACATATGAATTTGGGACACAATTCAGTCCATTGCAAAAACAAGCAAGGAAGATAGATAGTTAATTGTGTACATAGGCTGGTTGACTCCTCCCCCCTTTCTGTAACAGTATGACTAGAATGAAAAAGACATAATGTAAATAGAGGAGCAAACAAGGTGCAGTTTGGGTAAGTTTGGGATGTCCTGACTGGGATATGCTCCTTAATTGAGGGTTGGGTATCAATATCATTGATGGGATATTTTCCCAAAAAAAGGAATTGGGTTGAGAGCTGAGAGGAGGTTATAGTGGAAAAGTAGAAGAGAAATCTAGATGAGGAATGGAAGGAATCAACAGAAGTTTTTGTTTGGTTGGTTTTTTGTTGTTGTTGTTTGGTTTTGGTTAGTATTTAATCTGGAAGTTCTTGTGAGTAGGATTTTATTTACTTTCATGGTTTTTATTCCCACATATCTGGTAGCAGCATGTCGAGATTTTTTAAGAAAAATATCCAATTAAATTATGAGATATAGTTGTTCTATTTTAGCCGTCTTCGGTCTCTGGCTCCAAGAAATAAAAGAATGTACTGAAAGAAGATGTATAAATCAGCCAAAATGTCAACCTTTATTCTTCACACTCTCAAATGCTTTTCTGAAATTATCGAAACTTTTGATTTATCTTTGTCAATAGATAGATTCTATTGATGTAGAGGAGGTTTGGGTTGAGGAGGTTTGGGTTGATGGAAAATGGGGATGGGTAGGTTCTGCAAAACTAAATAAAGGAGCAGGCAATGTTTGGCAGATGACAATCAGAGTCAAGCGTCCCAGGAACACTATGTGGTTGAGAAATACAGAGTTAAGAAAAAATAGAAAAATGTTCTTTGCCCCTCTCCCAGCTCTTGTCTGCTATCCTCACTATGATGACTTCCCTGTCTGCAAAGACTATTTCCTATCTTCATTTAGTTTGCTTTGTTTTCTCCTCTTCTCCTCTTCCTCCCCCCTCTTCCTCCTCCTTTTCTTCATCTTCTTCTTTCTCAAGGAGACTGGGTATATCTTTGTTTCTTTATGTCAGTGACCACTGTTTATAAGAAAATCAGAGGGAAGAGAGATAGCCAAGCCAGGAACACTTCTATCCTGAAGCCACACCTTTTCAGGTAGCAATGAGATCATATCAATCCTTTTTCTTTTATTCCATCTGGATTTTGAAGCACCTAATTAATCATCACAAATATGAAGTTTAACAATGTATACAGAAATACTTAAATCTGTTATAAGGGTTTGAAGATTCCCAAGAGGATACATATGAATTTATAAACCATATAATGATGAAATAATGATCCAAATGACTTCACATGGGAGAAAGGTTTACTATACAGCAGAAGAAATTAAAATGTGAGTTGTCTATCCTCAAGGTAGCTGGGCTTTCTAAATAAGCCAGTAGGAATTCCTTATGCATTTTGCAAGACTTCTATATCTATTTTATTCTTTTGTAAGAAGACATTTCTCAATTTTGTCAATCTTTTGTGGTGAGAGATGGCTTATTTCACAGATAAATTGTTATTATAGCTCACAGTGGAATCTGAAATAATCCAAAACACAGTAGTAGGAAAATCCCACAGAGAATGTACAGCCAAATAAATCAAATTTTGTAACATTACTCACCATAGAAACATTTCTATCCAGGTAAAATGTCAGAGACATTCATGAAAAAATAATTCAGAAGAGGGCAATATGGGACTAAGAAAAGTGTGTAGACGAGAACTGGATGTCTTGTGTTGACAATATGGTATTCTCAAGGGTACTGAATTAAGAAAAATAGAGTTTCCCCTGGGGAGCTATATTATAAACCTTAATATAATGGATTGCATCACAGATATTCAAGATCACCTTAAAAAGAAACTCAAGGAGCAAGCAGAAAAATATGATGAAGAAAAACATCCTCCCAGGTAAAAGAAAATGCAAGACCCACCTCACAGTATCAAAACATAGTTTCAAAGTAGAAACACTTTCAGAGATGTCAAAGAAAATTAATCATAAAAAGTGTCCACAGACCTTGGTAATTTGTCATTACTGTGGAATATTCCTAATTATAAGGGGATTTGAGAATCAATTGAAAACTTCTTTCCCATTAAAAAATAGCTTTGACTTTATTAAAAACAATCTTTTTTTCTTTTACTTAAAGAAGCTATAGAATGCATTTTAAAAAATAGATAAGACCAAAAAATGGGGGTGAGAAGATAAAGTTATGAAAATTCCTGCCTAACAGACTTTTCCCCTATAAGGTAGAAGGCAAATGATGTATGAAAGAACGATATGGCAAATATGGAACGTAAGATGAGAAATAAAAGTTTGGACTAATTTATTGGGAGGAATTATAAATAGTCAAACAGAGACAGATAGTAGCAATGGTTTATTAACTGTTCATCTATTTGTGGTAAGTTACACTTTTAGATTCAATTTGTCTACCTCTAATCACTCCTGTCTTTGAGTTCAGCAATGTCACCTGCTCTTGTCAAAGGACATTAGATGTGCTGCAAGCATATACTCAGAAATAATTTGCCTTATTATACTTGTTTCTTTGATCCTCTGCCATAGCCAAAGAAGAATTCTCCAGCAAGGTGACTCATCCAAGGAAGAGAGAACTTGTAGAATGAGTCTAGGCCCACATATATAAAACCTCAAATAAATTTGTCCCATCTAACACACAAATCTGTAAGAATAACAAATTATTGTTTTAAGTTACAATGGTGTACTTTTTATACAGTGTTACTGGAACACTATGATTTGGTGCACATGTCAAGGATCCAGTTGCACTAATATAACACACAATTGTGGTAGCCACTTAAAAAATAAAAGATTATTTTGTCCAAAAGTGTCCAGATTTAAATGTAGAAATGGGCATCATTGAATTGAAAAAAAATTCCAGTGAAGAAAGGATAAGTTGATTGCAGATAATAGCAGAAACTATTTGAAGTAATGCATAAAATTTTTAAGATTAATATAAAGAGAAAAAAAATCCAGAAGAGTACTGATGGATTGGCAAAATAAAGAATCTGTTTAAGAGATCAGAATTCTTGGTGAGATGGGTAAAGAAAATTTAAAAAATCAAATGTATTGTATGGATAAGATATTGAATATAAGCTATGGATTTTTAGAAAGTAAAAGTTCTGATGTGGAATTATTCTGAAGAATGGCAAGTTCAAAAGTACCATAACGATAGTGATGGAGTTGTAAATTGTTATTCTTGTGAAACAACAGCATCTAAGTGATTAGATGTGTTGACATCGAGAGTTTTGACCTTTTCCTGTATGACAGGCATTAGATACAGTAGGAACCAGGGAATTAAGCCTCAAATTTTTTGCTTATTATTCAGGCATGGTGGCACATGCATGAAATTCTTGTATATAGGAGGCTGAGACAGGAGATTTGCAGGTTTGAAACCATCCTCTGTAAATTAGCAAGACTATTAAAAGAAAAAAAAAAGATCTAGGCTGTAGCTTGGAGGTAGAATGCCCCTGGGTTCAATGCTCAGTACTTCTTCCTCTCAAAAATTTGGCTTACTGAGGAACTTAACTGGAAGTCAATACAAAGTACTGCTAAGGAGGTAGAAGTTGCTTTAGTCATTAAAAATAAAATAATAAGGGAACTTCAGCCACAGTTGTAGAAAAAGTTTAACCTGAGAGCAACCTGGAGGAACTGTGATTGCAACATCATATAGTTCCAATAGAAGATTTTCCCCGTACCCCCTTTTTTTATTTTGGTGCATTGTAATCATACATCTTAATGAGGTACAGGATGGTAGAGGCACACATGCACATATCACTCATTTAGCCCTTCCCCAATTCCCATTTTTAAACTTGTTTAGATATCATAATAGACATGCAGAAAATGTCTTACCAAAAATAGATACCTGGGCATCTTTTTTTTTTTTTAACAAATCAAGCATATTTATGGAATCAGCATAAAAATTAGGAAACAAAATGCCATGATTGCCACAGAAGCCCTTTCATTCCTCTGTGGTCATAACCTCTCCCAAAGGGAAGAGCTAGCCTTATTTCTAACAGCTTTGATCCACTCTCTTTTCCTCCTCTACTTTAGGTGAATAGTTTAATGCTATGTGTACTCTTTTGTGTTAGACTTTTCTCATTCAATCCTATATTTATATGTTTACAAAGTTAATTTATATTGTTGTGTGCTCTGAAGGTCATTTATTTTCATTTCTTTATCACTGCCCAGTGTAAATATAACATCATTTATTTACCCAAAGTTCTACTGTTGTTAAGCTTTGGGTAGCTTCCAGTTTTAGTAGATTTCAAATAATGCTGCTACACACATTCTCAAGTATGCAGTGTGGTGAACATACATGCACCTCTTTTTGTTGGGCATATAATGGCTGGAATGTAAGGCAAGAATAATCTCACATTTCGTAAATACTATGGAACTGTTTCCAAAACGGCTATACTAATAGATACTTTCACAGTCTATGACAGTTATTGCTGTGCTTCCTTACCAACACTTGCTATTTTCTCTTTTCCATTTTGCCCATTGTGGTAAGTATATATTATTTTGTGGTTTTGATTTATAGTATCCTGACATTTTACTGAAGGTATTGGAGAATTACAAATAAAATAATAAATAATAGACACTATATTCACAAGTATATATTTCTTGTGGAAATTTCACAGAAAGAGAAAACTTAATTGTGCTAAACCTAAAACCCTCAATGACATCAGGATATAGGTGGTCAGGGAGTGGGGAC
>PVLC010013067.1:0-42649 GCA_004027655.1 Graphiurus murinus | reverse complement strand
TCTTTCTCACCTGTTCCCAACAGTCACCCTCTCCGCCCCACAATCGAACTCCTTTGTTATTTTTTCTTATTTTCACAAATAAGGATACATGTATATATTTTAATATCTCGTGCTTTATCATATATAAATGGTAGCAATCTATTTGTGCAAATACATGCACATATGTACACATACACATTTAATGATGCAATCTGAAAATGAGCCCTATAGTTTCTAGGAACTTTCCTCATATACTTATTTGTTAAATAATACTCAACTTTATGAATAACTCTAACTTATTTGCTTCCCCTTTTATTTAGGTTATTTCCAATAACTTGGTAATTACAAAAAAATTAAACATATGTATATTGGCATTGTTGGTGTTTACGTTCAGAGGAAATTCCTAGAAGTGGCATGGATGGTCCCAGAAAGGGCATGTGTTGTTTTGTTAGATATTTTAATCCAGCCACTTAAGAGACTTACATTTCTCCTTGGAGACTTTGTTGAACTAGAAAAATGGTCATTTCTTCATAAACTTTATACTCAAAATGTCCTTTTTCCCTGAATGTCTTGGTTGATTTAATAGACTGTAAGGGTCATGTGTATGTTGCTATATTTCATTTAGATGTAAGTATGCTTAGTTATGCAAATGAAGTAGAAATGTCTTGTGAGCTATAAAAATTTATTTTCTATCCTGAGTTCATTAAGAAAAATGTCAGTTTTTATTACCAGAATTGTATTCAGTACTATTTCTATAATTTATTTCTCAAACACCTAACCTTCTGTACACTTTGAATAAGTTGACCTTTAATTCTAAACTCTCCCGTTTCAGTTTCTTTGGTTCATGTAGTTTTACTAAAAATAATGGATAAACTACATGCTTAATCATCAGATAGCATATCAATATTTTATTTATATTTTCCTTCAAAAATATTATGGCCCATGAACAATCAGAATACACACACACTTGTGCGTGTGTGTGTGTGTATGTGTGTGTGTGTGTGTGTGTGTGTGTGTGTGTATACATTACTTACAAATTAGGCAAAAAATATCCTAAACAGACACCTCAGCACAGAAGATATGCTGACAGTTGATGCTCATACAAAAAGATGGCTGACATCAATGGGGGAAGCAAATGAAAGCAACCTGGGATGCACCACACACGGTTACATTGCCCTAAACCCAGGGCACTGACAGCACCAAATGCTGACAAGGATGTGGAGGAACTGGAACTCTCATTCATTGTTGATAGGAGTGCAAATGATATAATCCTTTGGAAGACAGATTCTCAGGTTCTTATAAAACAGGCATAAACTGTGGTGTTCTCAACAATGGAACAGTGCCCAATGCTAAGAGGAAATGAGCTACTGCCCCAGGAAAAGACAAGCCTTAAACACAGGCTCCTGAGTGAAAGAAGCCAGTCAGAAAAGGCTGAGTACTATTTGATTTCAACTATGCGACCTTAAAGAAAGGTAAACCTACTGAGATAGTAAAAGGAGGTTGAGGAGAAGGAGGAGGTGAAGGTGAATCACAGAGAGTTTTTAGAGCCCTGAAGCTATGATGCTGTACTGATGGGACATGCTACATTTATTTGTCCACATACACAAAATGTGCAGTATCAAGAGTGAACATTAGTGTAAACCGTGGCTTCCTGGTGATGACAGAGTGTCAATGCAGGTTCACCAATGGGAACAATTTGTTGTAGGATGCTAACAGTGGGGGAGGCTACTCCTGCATGGGGCCAGGGGTATATGAGAATTCTCGATTTCTATTCAATATTACTGTGAAGCAGAAACTACTTTAAAATGTTAAGTCTGTTTAGAAGGAAAAGTGATGACTTCCAGGAGCACTCCAATTCCAGACAGAGGGTGTTTCCCCAACAAACAGCCACAACTTCTAAGTGTTCCCCAGTGAAATGGCCACATTTTCTAAAATTTTAAAAACATGAACAAGCCATTTAGACCCCATGCAAGCCAAGAGACATGTGTTGAAGAAGAATATCTCCCTGTTAGAATAGTGAGAATCTGACACTTGAGCAGCAAGCCATTCCTCTCCTCACACTCTGCTTTACACTGAGCGAGTATGGTCCTGTTGTGTGTCTCTCCTCCCTGCTCTCTGTCAGGCACAGAGTTTGCATTCTTTGTGAATGTACCTAAGCTGTCAAGGGTTTCTTTCTTCTGTCGAGCCCCACTTGTAGGAAGAGCACCTATCCCAGACACAGCAAGTCAGGAATGCTGAGACTCCCTTTGTCCCCACAGCAGCTTGTGTCTGTGGTGGGTGTTCCAGGCTAAGAAGGCTGGGCTAAGAGGAACAGAGGCTACTGTTATTGTCCAATACTATGATCTTGAGTGGGGCGATTCTCAGATTCCAACTCTGGATTCATGACTCAGGAGTTTTAACCATGAAAGAGGCAGTCCATCGATACAGAGACCATTAGGGCATGCCCTAAAAAAAAAAAAAAAAAAAAAAAAAAAAACTAGTGTTCTTTGAAACTGAGTGGGGAAGCTCAAGCCTAAGGCAGCTCTCACACACAATTCATACGTTATTGGAAAGAAGTTGAGATAAGGCTGGTAGCAAAATGTAAAGTGTGGGGTAGCCGATCGATCGCTATAGAGAACCAGAGGAGAAACAAAGAAGATCTGTGTGTGGTGTAAACAGAGACATAAATTAATTGAGAGGCCAGGAAAGGAGACAGAAGAAGAGATGCCCTCTAGACCACTGGAGTTCGAGGGATTGGGCATGTACCCAAGGAGACACCTTACTGGGGAGAAGCCCTGAAGACATCTCAATGCTTCCGGGGATGTGTTCCTCAAATCAGTACTCCAGCCAGATCTCGGAACAAGTGGCAAGCAAGCAACAACAGCAACAAACCCCATGAAGGGGTGACATATATTCATAGCAGTTATGAAATCCAAAGCATAAAAATTTTTAAAAAGTGGAGAAGATGACCAGAGCCTGAGAGAAATGTGATAGCATCAAGCACATCAACATACTTACAGACAGAAAAGTGGGGAAAAAATAGGCAAAGAAATACTGGAATAAATAGCCTCAATGTGATTTTTAAAAACACATTAATCTGTACACAGAGAAAGATCAACAAGCTCCAAATAGATAAATGCAAGTTGGTAAACACATTATAGTACAATGCTGAAAGACTAAGATAAGGAGAAAATTTTAAAGACATGAGAAAATACACATGTAAATTAACTAAACTGAGCTTGACAGCTGATATGTAAACAGAGATAATGAAAGCCAGAGGCAATGAGATGATGTATTCACAATGCTGAAAGAAAAAATATTGTCAACAAAATTTTAGATACAGTAAAAGTATGTTTCAGAAATGAAGGTAAAATACAGACATTTTCAGATTACTAAAAAGAAGAGATTGTGTTTCTCTCCAACATAGCTTACAAGGAAGTTCTGCAGGCTTAAGTCAAGTGATTCCACTATACTTTCATATGACAATTTAAAAAAAACACAGAGGCCGGGCGTGGTGGCGCACGCTTGTAATCCCAGCATTCGGGAGGCCGAGACCGGAGGATCCGGGTTCGCGGCCAACCTCAGCTACCTAGTGAGGCACTCCGCAACTTAGTGAGACTCGGTTTCAAAATAAAGAATAAAAAAAAACACAGAGCATCTATAAGTAATTATATAATTATCAAGGATAATAGAAATACATGTTTCTCCTTTCTTTTCTAAAAATCTTGAAAAATTAATTTTATGAAATAATATGTATATAATCATGTTTTAAAATCCAAAATATAATGAATGCAATGTATTTGGCCATAATGCCACAAAGAAAGTGGGTTCAACTGACCTGTGCTGTAATAAGGACATAACACAAGAGGATTACTCAATAGTAGAAAGAGAAGTGAACCAGCAGTGTTGAAAAATAATGTTAAAATAACTTCAAAAATATATATACTTACTTCTCCTTCTTCCCTAAGTGTCTTTAAAATACTTAAATTTGTATTTAGTGATAATTATGATGATACATTATTATACTTGTAATATAGATAATGTGTATAAAAATAAAAATAAGTTGGGTGTGGAGGCACACACCTGTCATCCCAGTACTTGGAAAACTAAGACAGGAGGATCACAAGTTCAAGACCAGCCCCAATAACTTATTAAGAACCTAGAGAACCTAGCGAGGCCCTATTTCAAAACAAAAAAAAATTTAAAAAGGGAGCTTAAGGATATAGCTTGGAGGTAGATTGCCTCTGGGTTTAATCCCCAGTACCACAAAAACAATAAACAAAAAAATAAAAGAAGAAGAGAAAATAGAATTATGTAAAAGCAAAATTTTTCTTCATGTTAAAAAAGTTGTTAAAATCTTAAGTAGATTATGATACACACACCTGTGTGTGTGTGTGTATGTGTGTGTGTGTGTGTGTGTGTGTAACACTAGAGAGATAACTCCAAAGATTATAGTGGAAACATTTCAAAGAGATTATAAGGATATATTAGAAAATATTTACTAAATGTAAGAGATAGTATTAGAGGAATAAAGAAATAAAAATACTAGACATATAGAAAAGAAAATAAAAACTTAAGGAAAATAGTTAAAGGTATTTTACAGAGATTTAAAGCTATAAGTGTCTTGTTATGTATAAAAGAAGACAATCTCATATCAATTGCCTAACCTTCCAACTGAAGATACTGAAAATTAAAAAATAAATGATATGTATTCACCTTGAAAATACTGTGCTGTGTGAAAGAAGCCAGGCACAAAAGTTTATGTGTTTGCATTTATGAAATGACTGGTTCATGATGGGATTTATTCTTAGAGGGACCAAAATATTTGAAATTAAGTAGTGATGATGGTTTGCATCTAAATATCTGACAAACACTGAAGGATGCCATTTAAAAATTTAATTTAAAATATGTAAGTTGTATTTCATAATTAAATCTAAGTAGAAGTGTTATTATATTTCTCTGTAGATCTATATTATATATGTGTGCTTTAATATCTATCTGTCATATATTATCCATCTCTATTAGTTTCCACTCTTCCTTCTAATCTGATCACTTTTAGAAATGCATTGTGTTGCTGTCATACACTTTATGAGTGTTCTGCAGGGAACTGCTATACATTCTTGTACGAGGAAACATAATTATGCATGATGGTGATTTGAGTTTTTAACTTTCCTTTCTTGATTACTATCAAATCTTTCTTATGTTTCTAAATGTTCTATGATAGTGTTCCCAAGAAATCTATCACACTTTAACAGAAGATGCTGTTGTCTTTTGGAAGAGAAATCTTAGCTGATTGTTTTCCCCAATTCTGTTCCCATAACTTATTAAGTTTCATTTGGAGCTAAGATGGCTGGCTCCCAAGTGCTCTTCATGTAATCTAGCCATGAGACTTACCATCAGACTGTCTTCCTCCTGCTAGCGCTCTCTCTCTCTCTCTCTCTCTCTCTCTCTCTCTCTCTCTCTCTCTCTCTCTCTCTCTCTTTTCTCCCAAGTTCTTAACTTCAAACATTAAATGAAAAGGAAAGTAGAAATTTTATTTCCTGGTTCTCAATTTTATTTCAAAAAAAAAGAAGAAAGAGGAGGGAGGGTGTGGGGCATTCTAAGTAGAAGACATGACTACTGCTCTCTTACACAGGTGAGTTAGTCCAGTTCCTCAGAAAACAGACCAAATGCTCAGGCAGGACAAATTCAGGAGTCTGTGAAGTTGTGCACAGGGTCTGGGAAACCCAAGAGGCAGTGCTGGACTCTGTACAGAGTCCTTTTCCACCCTTAGGGCTGAAGGTTCAGAGGGAGGGCAGGTGACCTCATCCAAGACAAAATGTTGGTGGGGACAATCTTTAGGAAGGGAACTAAGGGAACCTGACTCCCCACTCACTTTCCAGCCCCCTCAGACTCCTGCCAGGAGGGCTCACAGTCCAGGGGCCCTGGAAGCTGGCAGTCAGGAGCATCACTTGTGTAGTGTCTGTTCTTTAACCCCTTGAGAATGGAGGTGGAGGAGGAACTGAGCCCTGACAATCGGGAAGGTCGGGTAGGTAGAGAGGGAAAAGAAGGTTGTACGTACAGTTTTCAGGAATGGTGAGACTGTGGGTGATTCCAGGCTCACTGTGGGTGTCTGATTAGTTGAATGCAGCAAACCAGGAATGTGGCATTCCTAGAATTCTCGTTCTGCATGTCATCTGCACCAATACTGAACAGCTTTGGTCAGAGCCCTTTTGTGGCAAGAACAGCAGCAAGCATCAGACCTTTATTCTGGTCACAGGACAGAAATGCACAAAAAGTGAATGCATTGAAGGCAAGAGATTTGTTTCAAGTTGTCAGCCCGTGTCCACATGGGGGATGTTTATAGAATCCACAATGCCAATCGCAGACACAAGAGAGGAAAGACTTTCCATCTCCATTTCCAATTACCAAGCTAGAACACTCCAAAGCAAGTAAATCTAAAATACAGTACGGGCTGTGTGGGCCTCATGAACATCAAATATATGACTATTTAATGAAGAGGGTTTCAGAAACTGGGCCTAAGAAAAGAAGGTGACATTTAAAGGCAGTGTGTGAGAGAATTTGTGGGACTAGGTGCGCCCCAGGAAATCTTTGTCTTCAAGCAACACCATCAACTCATCAGACATGTGGAGGGGGGCCCCTCCCTCGATATCCTCATGCACCTTGAAGACTGCCGTGCCCCTCTTTGGGAGGTGAGCAAGTGGCTTGTGAACTCTTCAAAGTAAATTGCACTCTCTGGCCTGTGGCTGACGAGTTTGCTGCTGAACTGGCATGGTGAGCGAGGTTCCCGAGCTACCTCAGCTTCTTCTCCGTCCTCTCTGAAACACTCCAGGGAATGAAAATCTCTGAGAAGTGACCCTGGTGGGCTCTTCCCTTACATGACTCCTGAAAGAGGAATTCGATCGCATGTGTGGGAGGCATATTGTACCACTGTCAAACTGGGAGTAGCGGAGTTTCTTAGACCATCATATGATTAGGACTGCCAACATCCAAATCCAAAAGGAGACTGAGTGGTTATTTTTAAAGCCCCAAATAAATTGCTCTTTCGATTGTTCAGATGTGACACTACTTCTTAACTTCTTAACCAAAGGGAACAAACCTCGACAAGGACAGCAGCAATGGGAAATGAGTGCTGGTTTTGATAGTTGATAAGAGCCAGAATCCTCAGAGCACTAAGTGATTTCCTATTTTTGTATGTTTTTGTTTATTTAAATTGACAAATAAAAAATGTGTATGCAAGTATCCCATACAAGGTGATATTCTGGGATGTGCATGCATTGCTAACCATGCCCTTCTGTCCTCTTGCAGTCCTGGTTTCTGGCCTCAGTCATCATTAAACCTGGCCTCTCTTCCTGGCCTCTCTTCAGTGGCTTCTGGTCTCCCTGATTCTCCTCCTGGGTGTCCCTGGTCTGTTCATCCCAGATTTTCTGAAGGAGGCCCCTTCAACGATGTCGTTCCTTGATTTGGTCTTACTCAGTATTTTCTTTTTACTTTATATAATCCCCCTGGAATTTACATTTATTTTCTTGTTTAATAAAACCAATTTTGAGGTGGGTGTGGTGGTTCATGGCTGTAATCCCAGTGCTTGAGAGGTTGAGATAGGAGGATCTCATGTTTGAGGCCAGCCTCAGCAAATTAGTGAGACCCTCAACAACTTAGTGAGACTCTGTTTCAAAAAAAAAATAATAATGATGAAATGGGGTTGGGGGTATAGCTCAGAGGTAGAATCCCCCTGGTTTTAATCCCCAGTGCCACAAAAAGAAAAACAAATAATAAAATAAAATAAAATATTGCCAATCATGTATTTTGGTTACTTCAATATATCATGAGCTACAAATCCATGTTTCCGATTGCTAGCGGCTCTTAAGCATCTCCTCCCAGTCCTTCCAACTTTCCCCAACCTTCCTGACGTCACTGATTTGTACTACATCTCGCTGGTGACCCACAGTAGGTCTTTCAGTCATTCTCGGCTCCTTCTCCTCCCTCGCTTACAAGTCCTGCCATGTGCATCCTGTGCACATTTCCTGGACACCTCTCTGCATTCCGTCCTGTCGCTTCTTGAGTTGCGATTCTCCACTCTTTCCATGGAATATCCTAGCACCCTTCTGCCATCTCCATCTGCCTGCATTTTCTCCTTCCTTTGGTGCAGTTTTCATGGAGCCACCATATTTATTTCTTTTCGGAAGCACATCGTATATGGCTTCCTTGTTTTATGACTCTATGGGAAGTGCCTAAGCCATCAAGGCTGCTGCCCCTGGCTCTGAGCTTGGCACTCAGATCGCGACACCCCGCTTCCTCCTGAGCCTACCTGCCGCCCCTCCTTCCTTATTCTCCTTGATGGGCCCCCCCACCCCTCTCCTGTGGGTCCAGCTCATGCCCTCTCAGCCCACAAGGTTCTGCACCATGTTGGGGATGACGATGACTCCTCTGTACTGATTCCAGCTTCCTCTGGGTGGCAGAGGAAGCTGCCACTGTGGGTGTTCCCTCTGTGGAAGATACTGCTAAGTGCCGTTCAAATTTAAAAATGGGTAGAAGACAGAATATGAAGATTCTTGCAAATAATGAAAGATCCCTAAAAATGTTTTTAGTAGCTTCACTAACTGGTAATGGAAATTATGCCTTCTCTTTCTATTCTGAATCATTTTTCTAACCCTTGTTTAATTCATCTCTTAAAAAGTGCAGAACCCTTGGCTACTCAGGAGTTAGAAGCCAGGTGGATTGCAAGTTCAAACAATGAACTTGCTTGAACTTGACTCTGTCTCAAAAATAAAATAAATAAATAAAAAGGGCAGGCAATGTGGCTAAATGGTAGGGTGCCACTGGTTTCAATGCTAATCACCACACACACACACACACACACACACACACACACACTACACAATTTCCAAAAGTCTGTGGAATAATGTTTTCAGGAAATAACAATTCTATATAATTCCATATCTACCTTTTCCCAAAGGACATGAGAATATTTTTGAGGTCTTTCTGATTCTCTCTGGAATATAGAAGGTACGTTTATCAACCTGATTTTAGGCTTCCATCTGGTCCTTGGCCTCAGGCATGCATGGTATGTATTTTCCCAGCGTCCCCAGGAAGAGTGAGTTCCAGTTAGCCCCATGTTCAGCGGCTCGGTAATGTCCTCTTCCCCTCCACTCATCTGGTCCTTTCTTCCCAGTGCTTTTTGGAATTACCTCCCAAATAAACTACTCACTCTCCAGTAATTTCCTTAGAATCTACTTTTGAGGAACACCAAATCTCAGTACAAGAAGAATATCAGGTAATTGCCCTCAGGAGTGACTGCATTTTACAGGGACCTTTGACCTCAGAGACGCAGGGGCTCCCCACTGTTAAGGATGGTGAAAGGCAGTGTTTTGAACAGGGTCCTGGGAACCTGCATGTGTACCTGTATGGCTACTAGCAGGTCTCTAAGTAGGTAGCTCCTTTTAGAGTAAACACTTTGACAATACTTGTTCACAATGTTCCTTGTTCCTGTTTTGATTGGAACAGTTTGGTTGTTTAAACATTTTTGCTGGAGGATAAAGAAGATAATACTTTTGTCACAAAATTTGAGCCAGCAAATTATCAGGATTGTGCATTTGAGAAATGGGAAGGAACCCCTTTAAAGTGCAAATCCATAGCCTGCCTTTTCTCTTCTTTGAAAGGAACTTGTTTTTAAGTCATTCTGGATGACGACACTTATTTTTTTCTGTAGTTTTTTTTTGGTAAACAAAAATGAAAAGTACTTTTAATTATTTAACTCTAGCTAATAGAGAATTTTAAACTACAGCAGATCTTCTGTTTCTTATAATGATAAAAATACTGGCTACCCATTGGAATCTTTCTATGTAAATGAGTAGATCTTTTTAGATGTAGACTCAATTCTCTGAGCTAAACTGCATTCACTTTGGGATCATTGTCAGCAGACAAATATTTGAATATTGAGTATGTGGCATTCTAAGTAAGAGAATGATTAAAAAAAGTAATCCTGTGTACAGAGAAGTCAAGGAGCAGTGCATTTGAGACATAAAACTGTTAAAACTAATCTCAAAATATAGAGTACAGTCTTATTTTGTTTTCTGAGGAACTCTGATTATATTATTTATTATATTTTATTTTTGACATTTCATGGGTTCATATTATATGTAGTATGTTTGTGTATGTGTGTGAATTAGAAGGTGAATCTCCTTAAAGTGTTCTTTGCCTTTTTACTCATTCTTTACTTCATTGCTATTAAGAGGTTCTTATTCTGAGCTTCTATTACTTGGACTAATTTAGAGCTGAGAAGATAAATAAAACACTCTCATAAAACTGAGAAATGACCCCAAATGTAAACTGGTACAGCTGGCTCACAGGAAAGAGGTCACATTTGCTGTCTTAGAAATTAGCACAGGAAGAGACAATACAAATGTAAGCATGCTGGAAATGCAAGACATTTTGGTGTGCTTTTCCTAAGTAACCACTTGTCAGTTGGTTTGCTAAATTAAAGAAAGGGATATTTTATGATAAAGATCCTTGTACAGTTAGAATCGAGGAGCCATTAAAATGTGCTGATTTGTTTAACTTTTTACACATGGTCTAGCTAAAAGAAATCTAACTCAAAGAACTACACATCTTAATCTGTGTGAAATAAAGTCTTTTTGCAAAAGTAGCCCACTTGCACTTTCTTGACAATTTGTTCTGTGTTTCAAAGAGGTATGATTTTTAACACAATCATTTTTATAGATTCTAAGTGAATTGTGTTGCCCGTGCGTGAATGCAGCTTTCTTTTAAAGAGGCACTGATTGCAACATATGAATTATCTTGTCATGCAGGGTAAAATTATATCATAGTAACAGATGAGTGGAAGACTGAGTTCTAAAAGTGGCCTACATACTCAGTTAAATTCATGTTATTACCCAGCATGAGGGAAGACCAAGCATCCACTGTTTTCCCTCAATTTTCCATTGTCCAAACCTAGCTGAACTTATTGTGCTTTTGTCCTAGTCATTATACCACGTGTCAGAAGATCTGACTGGATACGTTTTTTTTTCCTCCCTTCTGGTGAAATTCTATCTTTTTCTCTTTATTATCTTAATAAAATTTTATTCAGATGAAAATATAAAAATATAGGTCCCTTGTTAATGAAGAACATTTCTTGAGTTGTTGAAAAGGTATTAAATATTCTTTGAATGGCTTTAGTGTATTATGTAAGACTCTGTGTGTGTGTGTGTGTGTGTGTGTGTGTGTGTGTGAGTGTTTTCTAGAAGTCTCTAACCTGTCAGTTGGTGGTTGTTTGAGTGTGTGTATGTTTACCTTAGTCTCTCAGCTTTACTTCAGTATTTTCATCACTTAGCTTTTCCAGATTTGTTTTGCCTAGTTTCTCCTCTTTTCCCAATCATATCCTGCTGCAAACAATTTAAGCAGCCTCACAGGGCAAGGCTGGGTTTGCATGGGGAAGCGATCCCGGCTTCTGCTCGACGTGGGCAGCAGATGGCGCTAGACAAATGCAAAGCTCCATCTCATGATGTGGCTCCAGCAAGATGCTTTGCATCCCAGCAGCTCCAAATCGCTTTGCTCTGTAATTCAAATTTAAAGTAAAACCTGTGCTTAATAATTCATTCCGGAGAAATAATGTCTTTGGTAGAAGAAAATAGGTCATTTGTCATTTCCGAAATATTAGATGACTGTCACCTATTACAACGCCAAATCCTATTTTCAAAGTGAGAGTCAATGCCTTAGTGTAGTGTCAGAGGACTTGGGTATAACATTTGCTCATTCACAATTCTTACTTTGACTTCAATCCTGAGTATTTAAAGTACTAGGGGGGAGAGAAAATAAAGAGAGTCCCTCAAGAACTGCTGGCCGAGCCCACTCCATCACACAATGAGGGAAGATGAGCATCAGATACACTCTGAATTCTGTCAGGGTGGATTTTCAAGCGAGAAGGAGGAAGGAGGAAAGAAAATTAAGGAGAAAAGAAAAATAGGGAAAAAGATGAATGAAGAAAAGTAATGCTTATGGAAATATTCATTAAAGTCCACAGAAAAATTCTATTTTTTTCAGGCTCTGAATCTCAATGCATCTATTCAGTGTGTTGATAGTATATTGTGTATCATTTTCAGTCTACTATATACAGATAGACTGTAATATGATATACAGATGAACCAAATAGGAATCCATTTGTATGTCAAGGCATTAAGGATTCAGATACAATTCACAGATGACTGCTAGCTCTTCTACATGGTGAAATGAGCTATTTGGTAACAGAAGATCTCCCACACCATACCCTCTTTTCCATGGGTGTTAATAAATGCTAAAAAATTATAATAAGAGCTGATAGTCAAATTTGTAGAAAGCAATTTAAGAGAGTAGATTGCATTCTTTGATCAAAACTGTGGCCAATTAAGCTGTGGCTTGTTCAATGATGCAAATCACATGCCCACAGTGGATTCATCAGCATGTAAGTAGGAGGCTATTTGGAAATGATAAAGGTTTCCAATAGTGCCTGGGTTGTGGGAGACCTAGACCAAGGCATTCTGAAATGTCTGCCTCTACTAGGGTTTTAAGAAAAGAGAGACGATAGAGGGAGAGAGATGACGAGGATGGTGGTGGTGATGGTGATAGATAATAGGTAAATAAAAATAAAAATGTACACAGTAGTCATTTTCTCCAAATGGGATGGCACATTTTTTCTTTGACATGGCTCACTGTTTGTTTTTTTCTCATTCCTTCTTCCTCTCTCCCTCCCTTCCTTCTTGCTCATTTCTGAAAGCCATTCTTTACCATGTTTTGAAGGCAGTTGAAACAATTCTTCATCTAAGCACCCTTAAGAGGAGTGAGCTGGGAAGCCATTTGTCGACAGCGCACTGCCAAGGCGGTGGTAGCTCGAGCACAGTGGTGGTCTTTAGTCTCTGTGGTCTCTACTTCTTTAGATTGAGCCAAATGATCACTGAGAATAGGTGGGGAAAAATGGCATCTGTACTGAGTGTCTGTAGACTTTTCTTTTTTAGCATTAAGCAATACAGCAAAACAGCTATTCACATAGAATTTAGGTATTTTAACAAATCTAGAGATGATTTGCAGTGTTCTGGAGTATTGTATAGGTTATCTGCAAATATTATGTCGTTTTATATAAAGGATTCAACCCTCAGGCATTTTTTTTTATCTCACTTGGATTAATAGAACTTATCTCCTGAGAATACCAAAGTACACTGGTACTACTTCCTATAAAATAGTTGCCTCACATTTTTCTAGATCGTAAGTTTCTTGAAGTGAGGGCCTGGAGTTTTGATATGATTTGATTACTTCTCCTCTGTATTGTCTAAAAGCGCTAGTTGAACAGGTTGATGAAAAGATGAATGTGTTTACTGATTGTTTAATAAAAGTTCTCACCTTGAAAGAAGTGGAGTTGCTTCTCATCATCAACTTGGAGGAAAACTTTGCTTGAGTACTACAAAGACCAAGCTGAAGCACTTCTAGTCAATTAAAGTCACCATAAAGAGGAAAATCCTCCTGAGATTTGTCTTACAAGTAACAATTCAGCCAGGTGTGGTGGCTCATGCCTTCATCCTAGTACATGGGAGGCTGAGACAGGAAGAGCACACATTCAAGGCCAGTCTCATAAATTTAGCAAGACTCAGCACCTAGTGAGACCTTGCTTCAAAAAAAAAAAAAAAAATCTGGAGGTGTAGCTCAAAGGTAGAATGCCCCTGGGTTCAATCTCCAGTACTCAAACAAACAAAAAGAATTAAAAAAAAATTTCTTGGGCCAAATTCTAGTTTTATTTTATTTCCTTCTGAGTGTCCTAGTTTCTTTTCTTGACCATCACTGTGGATGTGAGTGGTGCTACACATACACACCACACACATACGCTACATGCATACATATTACACACACAATTATAACCACACCACATACATATGTCATACACATACATCCACACATTCACACAATTGCATACCACACCACACACATACATACCACAATTGCAAACCACACATATATACAACACAGCATACACCACAGATGCATGCCACAATTGCACAGCACGCACACACACTACACACATATATACCACACGCACACACAATTGCATACCACACCACACACATACACCATATATAAATGCCATAATCACATAACACAAATACACATCACTTGTGTACATAACTCATATACTCTACACAGTACATATCACATACATACATACACACCACACACATGATCATTACTTTTTGAATGGGATTGAAATATGAATGAAGAAAATGATTATTTGGGGGGGGGGATGTTTTTAAAGAACTATAGAACTAAGTGAATTTCAAACCCACACACAATACCTACCACCCAACCTTAACTATTAAATATTGGTTATCCACGTTTACTTTTCGTTTTTAAATAAATCATAGCCAACTACATTATTTCATAAACTCGAATGTTATGTTTTAGCTAGTTTCATGGTGGTGGCGAATTCACATTGTGAATTCCCAATTCACATTGTGTTTGTGCATGCGCCCAAATACAACTCCAGGCTACTTGCCATCAGTCCCCAGAAAGCTGGAGATAAAACAAATGAAATGCCCCCCAAATTTAGATAATATGCAGAGAAAAAATTAGTAGTACTCCACTATATGATATCCAGCCATGTTTAAATTTCAACTAGCTTCATAATGGTCAAAAGAATGTCCTAGCACCCAAGTTTTGATCACTGAGAGGGATCCATAAACTCTAATTGTGTGACGGGGTCTTTTAATCACCTTGTAATTCACAAATGCTTCTCTCTTTCTCTTGCTCTGCCTATCTATGCACTTCCCTGTCTCCACCCTCTATCTTCATTTTCCCTGCAGTTTGTAAGAGGAGTGTTCCTCAAGAGGTTTTTGAGGCAGAACTGCAAAAAGGCAAAGGGAGAGGGAGGGGGAGAGAGAGAGACAAGGGAAGAGACAAGAGAGATGAGAGAAGAGAAAGAGAGGCAGAAAATAAATTCTATATCCGCAACTCCACCGCCCCTGCCCCCATTATCTGGTTACCTTGGAAGTCACACAAGCTCGCCTCAGGTCCTGTTCGCTCACATTTTTGTTTGATCTTCATTGTGTTCCTGTTAGGACAAAATGAGTTAGGCTGTTTAAATGAGTGACAGCGGAGCCTGCCAAGAGGCAGGTAAACTACAAGTGTTCTCAGGGGAGACTTGATGTCACTCAGGGCCCCTCTTCCCTGACACCCCAGGAGGGGCTCTCAGCAAACTTACTGCTGAAAAATGGTTTCAAAAAGGTAAATATAAGTGCCATCCCAGTAAGACGAACCATGCAAAGTCATGTTGCTCTTTGGCTAGTTAGAAGTCTCACTCCTATTTGATTTTAGCTTATGTTTTTAAAGAAGAGCTACTTTCTATTTGTGAGAAGCTCTGGTCCCTCAATGCCCTGGAGAATCATCTGACTTCTCCCGTACCCAAAGAAAAGTAATAATAAATAAAACAAAACACCAGTAACTTAGATGCCACGATTCACAAGAGTTTACAGGTGTGCAGATCTTGGTTCAACTTGCCTACTTTAACGTGCATTCTCTTTCTTTTATGACCCAGCTAGAAATGCCACTGCACCAAGACCCATTCGGGGTGTTCGATAACTTCTCCAGGGTTGAGAACACCTGCTGCATTAGAAATGCCGTTTGTATCAACATGTGGCTGGAAACATCTGAAAGTCTAAATGTATGGAAAAACAAAAACAAAAAAACAACAGCTTAGCATTAGAATGAAAATATAAAATTCCCCAACATGATGTGAAAATTACCAAGTTGCCTACAATAGGTGCACACACAATTCTGGCCCGTGCTGGACAGGATCTTATAGAAACACTCATGCACATTGCATGCAAAGGTATTTACCGCCCTCTCAGCCTCCCTTGGCCTCCCTGCCTCTAGGCCTTAGCAGCTGCCTCCTCCTCCAGCTTCAACCAGAGCAGAGCAGCCATGACCAGCAAGCCCAGCTCCCTGGGGTGAGCACAGTCCCAGGCTGTCAGGCCAGACTCTTAGAGTCTCCCACTCTTCTCAGCACTCCGGGTTTAGACGAGGGTCCATCCTTGCAGAATATAATGTGCTTCAAGTCTGATTCTAACTAGTACCTCATCTAACCCAAATGATGCACCATGAACGGTGCTTTCGCCCCCAGGTGAGAATTGCTTATTTGTTTTGGAAATGAGTAGATCATGGCACCCTTGTTCATCTTTCCTCCATTTAGATTAACAATGGTGACAGACTTTTAAATAGTAGTGTTAAGAATAATGAGCCGGGCCTGGTGGCGCACACTTGTAATCCCAGTACTTGGGAGGCTGAGACAGGAGGGTCGCAGTTTTGCAGCCAGCCTCAGCAACTTAGTGAGGCCATCTGTAACTCAGTGAGACCCTGTTTCAAAATAATAGAATAAAATAGGGCTGATGTGTAGCTCAGAGGTAGAATGCCCCTGGATTCCATCTCCAGTACAACAACAACAACAACAACAACAACAAAAAGGATATTAAAATTAAAAGTAAAGTTGTATAAAGAGCTAAAACTAACACACAAAGTAGAACTTAGCAATTTTTACAGCAATATCTGTATTCTACTTCCTTATTTCCCCCACTTTGCACTTTCGCTGGAGAACCTGGTGTGCTGCTCACCGCGCCTCTCCCCCCAGGTCGAGGAGACTGAATGAGAAAAGGAAAGCAGTGATTTGCAGGAGCTATTTCCACACTTAGCAGCTTTGGGAATGGAATTTAAAGGATGTACAAAATGTCAGAAATGCTAAGGTAAATGTATAAACATATATATTTGCAAATTCGCATATACAGGCAGTGAAGTATTGGCCAGAGAAGGGTGCTTGATGTCCGTGACAATATGTAATTAACGTGCAATGCAATACAGAGTCTCTGCAGTCAGTCAACTGTTGCCATGTGTATCAAAATGAATGCACTTATTACAGTGATCAATAGCACACTTCTCTAAGCTATTGATCACTTGTACGGCACCTTACTAGAGAATTTACACACACCTCAGCTTGCTCCAGTTCCTGCTTTCTGTACCATCATTCTGTCTCCACGCTTGAGGATCAACATCATGAAGTTCAATACAAGGTGATACGGAATAGAGCATCCGGAGAAAAAGCCCAAGAATGGCAGCTGCGCACTGTGGCTTGCAGTTTATTATCGTAAAAGTAAAGAACTTTTAAATCAGAGTTTGGCTTGGATCGGAAGTGTGGGCCTCAGATAGTTGCCGCATGGAATTAACTAAACCTGGCTGGAACGGCCTTCCTTGTGTGGGCTGTATTCAGGTTCTCGCTTTAGTAAAGCCTTTCAAACAATTAAGTGCTAGTCAACTATGTAAAGAGGAAAGAAATTAATCAAAGGCTCTTTCATGACAAGATATATGAGCACTGGGGCAGTTCATTTTCTCGAAGCAAGTTGATGAGCTGGGAGTGGTCGTCAATTTGCACAGTCTGTAACCACCCCCAATTCTCCAGCTTTCTTAGCTCCACAAATGTTTAGGAAGGTGCACCAAAAATTTACAGTCGTAACAATGGATATATCAAGGTGAACTTGAATGACACATGTCTGGTTAGTATCACAAGTGTCCCTTTATTTCTATTTATTCTTAACTCCAAACTAAGCATTGCCTTCTGGTTGGTTTAATTTAAGGGAAAAAAGAAAAAGAAAAGAAAAGAAAAGGAAAGAAGCAAATGGATGACTGGTGATTAGCAATGGTAAGTCCAGCCTCTGAAATGTTTGTACTATTCCACCGTAGTCAGTTCTCTAGTGAGGAGTGAGACGTCTCTGAACACGATGGCCGTGTACAGAAGATGAGGTCACAACAATGAGCGCAGCGAGTGACAACTCCGCACGGCCAAACAGGCGTCTTTTGCTTTTCATCTGGTTACCATAGTCAAGTGGAAAATGAGTTTGGAAGATTGAGTTTGGAAATTATTTTCCATGTTGAAACTTTAATCTATCTTCCTTCCTTCCTTCCTTCCTTCCTTCCTTCCTTCCTTCCTTCCTTCCTTCCTTCCTTCCTTCCTTCCTTCCTTTTTAAATCTGGCAAAAGAAGAACAAGAGAGTGAGCATTTGGGTTTTGTTGGAGATTCTTGCTCAGCTACCGCCAAGCTGTGTGCCACAGAGCAAAGTGCCTGACTTCTCTGGGCCCCTGTTCACTCCACTGTGAAAAGAATTAATACTACTCATGTCTAGGGAGTAAAAGTCCCTACCATGAAGCAGAGGCTAAAATGCTCTTTTTTTTTAAGAAAAAAAAGCATGGAACATGCAGACTGCTTTCATAAGTGTTTCCTTGGAGAAACACTTGGAGGGATGAGGTCTGCAGGAGGTTCCTCTTCAAAGGCAGGGGTTGTTCCTATCAGTTTGGGAACAAATCCCAGGAGAAGTCAATAGATTGCTGGGCTTATGTAATATTTGCGAGAGATTGAAGAATCAAGGAAGTGAAGAGATTTAGTGTGGATTCTGAGAAAGCCTAGTAAACCGCCCTTGTTGAGGAAGTTTTCTGATTTTAGTGGAGTGGTGATCATCCTCCTCTTACAGTGACGTCATCAGCTTTGCAGTTCAGGAGGGCATCATTGTGGTCTCTTCGAATGAGCCCTGCATTGGCCTACTGTTCTTGATGGTTCACTCGGGCCGAGAACCACAAAGATGTCAAAACCAGAGCGACTTCATATGACATAATACCAGGTTTTTAAATTTAGCTCTTGCCCTGAGGTTACATTTCAAAGATTTCCTGTGTAAATATACACCGACAGAAGTACATTTTTAAAATGAATTTCCCAATTATCTGCACAGGATGAGTAGAGCTCTCCACCAGCGATTTTTTCTTTCTTTCCATCTCATGATTGAGTTCTGTTAAAATTAAATAGAAGAAAAAATGTGTCTTAAAATGCCTGAAAAACAAAGAGGAACAATTGTTAAAATAAGACCTTTCAAGAACTAGGTAATATGGAAATTGATCTCTATTTTTAGTTAGGGTGGAGCTGTGCTCTTTTATCTGAAAGAAGTGTGCATGAACTTTGTATTAGAGCAGCCATGGGGAATAGAAAATCTACCTGCCATCCACCTTGAGAGGAGAAGTGCATAGCTGGGGTGCACTGTTCCGAGATTCTGTGCAAAAGGAGCTGTAGGGTCACACAGGGTGGTGGGCATGCCGCTAGAATGGGGAGTGCACAGCTCTTTCCCCACCTGGCCCTCTAGTGCTGCACAGGGCTGCAGCTCTGGAACAGTGGAGGAGAAAAAGGCACGGAAACCACGTATTTATTACTCAAACTCATCACGCAGAGCATAAGGAAAATGAAGGCACTGATTTCACCTGCTGATTTTAATAAAGTAAATTACAAGATTCCTAATGAGATTTTCTCCTTATTTCAAACAGGGGTGATACCTATTATTTTTATTTTATAAGATCACTAAGCCAGAAGTTTTGGGTGACAGCAGATATTTTAATTTGTGAAATAAGGTGCTCATCACAATATGTGAGAATCATTTCAGTACTTGTTATTAAGAGAACATAAGAATTGGATGGTTAGGAAAATGTTAGGAAATTTTGAATTTAAAAATGGCCAAGTATTTATTTAAAATGAAGTATAGAACTGTATAATACATGCATGTGTATTATACAAAATTAAATTATATATATGATTGTTATGTGAAATTTAAATATGCATTTCAGAACACTACTGCAGTTGGACAGTTAAACCAAATGTGTGTGTACACATATGTCTGCAAGGACAGAATCTGGTATTTCAAGGATAGCAGTCAGAGCCTTTTAAATGTTATGTGAACTGAAAACATTTTCAAGAACACAAACTTAGTTTCAGCCAACACATAAATATGATAGATTCTTTATTGTCTATGTGGGAATTGTTCACTCAATTTCTCTAAATCACAAGGTAGTTTACCTTGGACATACAAACACTTTTCTTTAACCCAATTATTAGAGCTTTTCATATTCTCTGTGGGTATCCATTGAATAACAGCATGTTTAAATTAATAAAACAAATAAGTTAAGTGATAGCATGAAATAAAGATAATTATTAACTTTAGCAAAGCATAATTATGATGATGGCTTTGCTCATTTAAAAAAATCACATTTGCAAAAGTCAAATTATAAATTAAATCATGTTTCCTATTTTCTGGGTAATGATTTCCCAACATTAAAGTGGACGGTGCAAGGAAGTTTACAGATGGCACAGTAAAGAAGAAATATGTTTAGGTGAACATAATATAAATACATTTTCAGTAGATGTCTTTATTTCTATTCTAAATATAGCATTACTACTTTGTAGCTCCAAAATGTGTGTGTGTGTGTGTGTGTGTGTGTGTGTGTGTGTGTGTGTGTACCTGTGTTCACATGCACCTATATTTCTCAGAATGTTTGGTATGTCCTTTTGGACACTTCAGTCATAACTTGGATTTGCAATTGCATTTTGAGAACATTATTATAACTAGAGATAAATCCTCAAAAAGGATCAGTTTAATAAAAATATCCAGATGAAGTTTTAAATTATAATTTTAGAGACTAAACTCTATAAATACTACGCCATTTGATATGTAACATGGCAACAGAAAGCATTAATGGCCCATGAAATGAAAATGCTATTAATATAAAGCATGATAAGATTACCAAATATAGATATGCATTGGATGAAATATTAGTCAATTTTGAATAATGCTTCAACATCTATTTTAGGATCCTTTTATGAAGAAAAGTAACATTTCACTTGCTTTTTGCTTTTGTTTTAATTTATACCATTTCAAAAGGCAGTTTTCAATCAAGGAAGAGCATGTGTACATAATTTCATTTCTTTCCCTAAAGGATTTGCATATTCTGTTCAAATATGGAGTAATCCAAAGAATGGAAATACACCAAACAACACATTCATGAAAAATGTAAATTATGTTGCCTGTTTTTACCAAATTAAGCATTCATTTGTGATGGAAAGATGGTAAGGCTTTTATTATTGATTAATCCCACTTGAGAAATGCACATGTTTAGATCTGAACTAGAGGCTTTGCAGAGTCCCTGGTAGTGATGGGTTGGGACTGCTGTTTACCTTTGAAAGAGAAGTGGCCGGGAAAGCTTATGGGTAAAATATGCAAGAATGGGAGGGTGAGATAAAATAGAGCCAGTTATCCTCAGCACTAAGATATTCAGCAGAGAACTAAAATGCTACTAGAATGTGTAGAAGATTAAGAACTAATGTCCTAGAATCTAAATGTGTGCTCTGGTCTATTGATTCTCATGGAGAGGGGGATAAAGGTTTTCCTTACTAAGGCTCATATTTATATTATAGTTGAGTGAGGACTTCGATGATTTTTTGATGCTAACGTGACAATTGATACTACTTGTTGACAATTTATATACTTTGTCCTGTTCTAAGTTTTTTTTAAATATGTTTTTCTCAGATAATCCTCAAAACACACTGTAAGATCATTTTTTTCTCCCCATTTTGGAGACTAAGGTAACTGAAGTGGAGAGTAAGGAAGGCTTTTTTCCTGTGTTTTTAGCTAATGATCTACATAAACCCAGTCTTCTGTGATTTCATCTTATGGTCTTCGCCACTGAGTGTTCCGACTCATCCAGATGGGCTCAAGAGACATCACCAGTGGGTAACCAGTTCTCACTTCCCTTGATCTGTAGGAGGCTTTGAGCAGCTGCTTCCCTCCAGGTTTTGAGGTGGCCTCTCATTTGCAGCCAGCCTCTCAGGGCCGCAAGGTCTCCTCCATTTCCTAGTCACTCCTGGGATCCTCACGGGTGCATCCTAAGCCCTGGGGGTTAGATTGCCATCCCCCCCCTCTCTAGCTAATTGAAACCCCTTTCTGCTATCGCCTGGCCACATGGGTTCAAGCACCTTCCTGAAGTTGTTACCTACCATGTTTATATTTCCCATCCAAGTGTTTCTGAACAATTCCTCCCTATTTATGGTCTTTATCAAGTCCAGAAAAGGCAATTCCAGAAGGCAGTTGAAGAAACCTGAAGCCCTCTTTGATTGATGTTTTTCTCTAAAGATGCACCTCCAATCCTTCATATTTATCATTGGTTCTAATATCAAAATACATTCACAATCCAGGCACGGTGGTACATGCCTGTAACCTTAGTGCTTGGGAAGCTGAGACAGGAGAATCACAGGTTCATGGCCAGTCTCAGCAACTTGGTGAAGTCCTCCACAAATTAGGGGTAATCTGTTTCAAAATAAATACAAAATAAAAAACATAGGGCCGGTTGTATAGTTCAGAGGTAGAATGTCTCTGGGTTCAATCTTCAGTATCACATACACAGATACCCCCATAATATAGCTGTTTCTCACCACTCCCCCACGACACCTGATCCAAGCCACTGTGATCTTCCATTGGTCTTCACTGGGAACTTTCCCCCATCTCCTTACTATTCTTTCTGTCACACAGTTTTCCAGGTTTTTAACTTCTGCAGTGATTCCTTGAAGGAACCAGCACAGTCAGGTCAGCACTAAAAACAGGGGAACCCTAACCCTAACCCTAATCCTAACCCCATCCTAATAAAAGTAACACAGAAGGTTCTGACAATGACTACCTATATTCCAGATAGCCAAGGTTTCCGGTATCACTCTGATCTCTTCCTCTTCCATCCTATCCCCCTTCATTGACTGGGCTCAAGTACCAAGGCCTCCTGGGTATTCCTGGATCCTGTAAATCTGTTCCCACCCCAGCTCCCATGCATCCTGAGGCCTCTTTACCTGCACAACCACAGGGCTCCTCCCTCCCTCCCTTCAAGTGTCCTGCAGGAGTCACCTGGCGCCAGAGGACTTCACTAAGCATCTTGTGTCAGAAGATGAGGCTTCCCCTGCGTCTCTATATTTTTATTCCTAATATTTAATGTGTGATATTCTATGTACTTAATTTCCTTTTGTATTTATTTTTTAACTCTCAGTGTAAGTGTAATAGAAGCCTCTCTCCTCTATATATCTATATCACCTATCAATCAACTATCTATCTATCTATCTATCTATATCTATATCTGTCTATCTATCTCTATCATCCATCCATCTATCTATCTATCTATCTATCTATCTATCTATCTATCTATCTATCTATCTATCTATCTATCTTTATCATCTATCTATCTATCTATCCATCCATCCATCCATCCATCCATCCATCCATCCATCTATCTATCTATCTATCTATCTATCTATCTATCTATCTATCTATCTATCTATCTATCTATCTCTTCCTCCCTCTCTCCCTCCAAATTTCCAGGGCCCAATAATAATCCTGACATATATTATGGATTCAATATATAGTGCTATACTACATTTTGAAGCTATTCCTTAGATCTTCATATTTTACACATTTTACTCCAAACTTAGATCCTCTAGCATTGTTTATGTCATGCCATATGTAAAACAAGTTCACCCACTGCTTGGAATTTTTACATGGAGATGTGCTGGAGAACACCATAGAGTTTCCGGTGGATATACAATTTTGGTAAATGTTGACCTCTGTGGCCTCTATGCAGAGAGTTTCAGCTGACAGCACCGGGCCCTCTTCCCTCTCCTCTTCAACACCCTCCCAGGCCATCTCTCCCATTTCCCTGCAGATAACAAGCTCTACCAAGCAGGACTTACGTAATAATGATTATCATTGTCATTGGCCTCTAGTGTCGAGGGAATTGATGAGTAAATTTTATTTCTTTTTGATTGTAAAAAGCCATCTTCTGTGTGGACTGTTTAGAAGAGAGGTTTATTACACAGCGATACAGGAAGAGCAATCCCAGTCCATCCAGTTCTGCGCACCCCCCTTATGGCTGCTTATTGAATTGCAAGGCAGTCTCAGCAGGCAGGCCTGACCTTGAAGCAGCCGAGAGTGCTGATTGAGGCGATTATGAGCAAAAAGATGGCATTATGCTGAGTAAATAAGAATCCAAAATAAAAGGAGTGGGTGAAAGCTGTGGCATCCACATTCAGATCTGTTAATTTCCTTTGGGAAAGGCTGGAGGCCATTCCCAGAGATCTTTCCCGCAATAAAGGATTCGACCAAAGGCCTATCCAGTCAAGCCTGGGGGTGTACAGGAAAACATGAACACACATCCAAGTCCAAAAGGACCAGAGTCAGTAGCAAATGTAGCATTCAGGTACCACTTGAAAATGCCAGCTGGTCAAAATTAATAGCAATCTTTCTCACCTCCCCCCCCCCCCAGTTCATACTTGGTTGAAGAAACGTAATTTGTACCTCAAAACCATGTCATATGTTAGATAAGCACTGTGTGGACTAATTACTTATTCTAATGGGTAGAAAACTAGTGCACTTACAATGCCAGCAGCGAACACAGCCTTCACGCTAAGATCCCCCTGCTCGCATGCAGTGAAGTTGCACCCTTCCACGCTGGCCCAGGAGCCCTGCAAATGTTTCAGGAGAGCAGCTTCTTCCACCTCAGCTCAGAACCTCCTCTTTGTGCATGCAGAGGATGGCTGGCTGGATGTGGGCATCATGCTAAGACTTCCTCAAATCACTGCTGGTCCCAACTGCAAGCACTGCATCTCCAGTGCCTCCTGGCGCCTGGTTTATATTTGATCAGATTGTTCTTTGAACAGATACTGAGGAGCGGCATTTAATATGTGAACTCGAGACACCTTGGTAGGTGCTGTGAAAGCCAAGTTTTGTATTTTAGACGAGCAGATAAAGCATGGACCTATGTAACTGAAGTATAAGGTAACCAGTGCATCTGTCTTAATGAGATTTAGGTAGGATCCTGTAGGATTCACTGGAAGTAGATATCCTGGTTGGGACATTAGGTGTGTTTCAATTAGGACTTGCAGAAATGTAAGAGTTGATTGAACAATATTTGCCTCCTTCGTCTATATACACTATATCTTTCTGGTTTTTTTTATTTTTTAATCCTAATCCCTCAAAATGCACTGTCAAGGAAGGATCATGTGAACACATGAAAACAAGAATTCCTGAGGTGTTAATATTCCTCAGGAATAGATTATAATAATATATGGAATTTCTAAGCCTCAGAAGTGAGTTTCTAATGGTAGAAATACTGCACAAGTTAGAGGCCATACATAGGACACTACCGTCAGGGAGACCTTGTTACAATCCCTATAGTCACGATACTCAGGGAATTGTCTTTCCCAGGTGTCATTAGTGCTATGGGATATTCCTGCCCCGATTCAGACTGGTAATGTAAGCTCTGCATGCTTATCTATTCTTTTTCTCCATTCTCTTATCCTTACCAATTACTAATGCTATGTTTGGAAGTGAGAGGTCAGGTTGGCGTCTCCTGTCCTAGTGTGGCTCCGTTGGTAGTGGGTTCCAGGAGTAGGCTCTGAAGAGCTACCATGACACCCAACCTATTCTGAAGACAAAAGGAAGCATGTTTCTACTGAATTTTGCATGTCATTCTCATCTGCTTCCTATGTGTTTTGCTAACTCTAATTGCCTAATCCTTCCAATTTGCTCCAGTTCTGCCGTTCTAATATTCTACATGCAAGACTTTGAGCACAGAGCAGAGCTCTGAGTTCGGGGTTGCTCAACTTCCCTGCTTTGAGAAAGTTACTCAGATTTTTTTAAAATGTGGTATCATTTATGTTTAATGCAGTAATTAGTTCCTGTCTTCAATGGTGTCATCAGGAATAGGTAATCATGTCTTGGTGGAAGCACAGGACGGCTCTGGTGTTGACCAGGTGTTCAGCAAGTGCCCCATCAGCCTTTCCTCTGGTGTGATGCACCATAGACACCGTTGACCATTGCAGCAAGGAATACTGCTGGGTTTGGTTGTGTATCCAGAGGCCGCCTTTCATCAGCAAAGCCCACAAGCTCTGGGCTGAATATGGCTTCCATAATGTTGCCTGCCATGCTGTGTAGGTGGATACTTGATACCCCTTTTCAGGAAGTCTTGTTTCTCAAATTATCCATTGCATCTGTCAAGACACGAAAGGTT
This sequence comes from Graphiurus murinus, assembly GCA_004027655.1. NCBI lineage: Eukaryota > Metazoa > Chordata > Mammalia > Rodentia > Gliridae > Graphiurus > Graphiurus murinus. Next base: position 16,777 of record PVLC010013067.1, on the reverse strand, counting down.
AATAAAAAGTAGTTCAGGGGATAAAAATCATTAAAATTGGGCTGTGTTTTAGAGATGGTAAAAGGGAAAAAAAGAATTAAAAAAGAGTGGATCTAATTTAAGTCAAAGCCAAATATAAAAAGTCTATTATAGAATTCTGGCAAATAGCTTTCCAATAGAAGGCCCAAATCCAATCCATTTGGAAGGTCCCATTTATATGAAAATCACCTTTGACTCCCTTGTTCTCTTAATTCCCACACCGATAACTTACCTTTTTACTGCAACAGATCTTTTTTATGTCTATAGCTTATCTTTTCAATGATGCTGCCAGTTCTAGGAAGGCCTGGATAGTGATGTCACCTTGTCATATCTCAAATACAGAGTGAGGAACATGAGTGGCATCCAGGACACTTAGATGTTAGCTGAAAATCCTGTCTCTCAGCTCCCCAGGATTCAGGAATTTCTTCTTGATTTTCCTTACCCAGTGGAGGAAGAGCACAGATAATTCAGAACAATAATTATCCATTGTTTTTTGTTGTTGTCGTTTACATACATTTGTATTAGCATCTCCCAAGAGTATGCAGGAATAGGAGGTGAATAATACATTTACTTTAAGCTATAGTTAAGATTTTTCTGGATGTGATTTCTTTTAACAAAATTGAATTTTTAATGAAAACAACATGAAGTTCTCAAATATTCTAAGATTATGACTATACTGCCCATGTGAGACAAAACTTTTCTTTATACCTTTATGGGTTCATTGTCGTCTCATGTCATAATGAAGATCAGAGTGACAGGAACATATATGCACACAGAAATTGGTGAGCTTCCATAGCTCCCCCTCTACTCCCTTCCTTCCCCTATACGTGACATTGAGCTTGGCAGTGATACTTTTGAAGTACTATATGACTCGCATCTTAAGTCCCTTGTTTATATTTCAGTGCAATGTTTGTGGGTTTGCAGTTGGACTTCCTCAAGGCTGTATACACGACCTGTTGTTCTACTTAACAGCATCTAATTACTTACCCAGGGCTCTGTTCACTCCTTATCCAGCATGGACTGAACACCTGGCATGCTAGGACTTGCTGTATGTATAGAATAGAAAATGTAGACAAAGAATGGTTCTTGCCATGAGTTGCTGCAGTCATTTCCGGACCTGAGTCTCTGGGACAGGATAGGTTCAAAGGAGAAAGGTCTGTGGTTATGTTTTCAATATTTTTAAAAGGCTTAAGGAAGGTGATCAGTGGATCAAATGGCCAAAGGCTGGATTGTCTAAATGAAAACAGCGTATTTCATTTTTGTGGGAATAATATCAATGTAATGTGCAATGTTTGTTTTTGCAAAAAGAAGAGAAACTGACTAGGATTCATATCTGTATTCTGTGGTAAAGGTGATAAGGCTTATTATTTTGAAATGCGGCTTCTGCAGGGAGCGTAAGTCCTTCTCAACAGGTACTCTGCTCATGGTGGGAATAATTAAAGGCAAACTTTAGTGGTGACAATGTGGAGCCAGGAAGCTAATTGCAGACTTTCAGTTAAGAGGATATGCTGCTTATCATTTTAGGCAAATTGATTTACCTTTCTTACTTGTATATCGGGGCATTGGTTTCTACCTTAAAATATTTGTCGTAGAAATACCTTATGGTTTTAAGGTAGAACATATTTGTGACTGATAAATATCATTCACTCAATAAAAAGTATGTAATATATATATACATTTTTTGCAGTATTAGGGATTGAAACTGAGTAAGGGGGTCTACCACTGAGCTACACCCCCCAGCCCTTTTTATTTTGAGACAGGTTCTCACTACATTGCTGAGGTTGGCCTCAAACTTGCAATCTCCAGTCTCAGCCTCCCAATTACTGGGATTTCAGGTGTGCAGCACCATGCCCAGTTGAAATGTATGTCCTTTTACTTAAAGCATCATTATTATGCATAGTTTTTCATCCAAAGCTCCCTGGTGTGGAAGATGTATGTGTGAAGATACTAATAGTAGTTTGTTAGTTAACAAAGAGAACACCAATGGTTTACACAGAAAACACAATGAAGTTTGTCTCACCTGTGATCCAAATAATAATAAATATATTATAAGATGCATTATGGAGAAAGTATAGCAACACTCATTTGGTGATGTAACTTTGTCTCTCTAGTTTTATTTCACTATGCTTTTGATATTTCCTCATATGTTCTTTCCCTGGGAATTTGATTTTGAAAGTTGTTCCATCAGTAAATAGCGTTGCATCTTAATTTAACATATGCTCGCTGATTCATTCAACAAGTTCTTCTGGCACTTGACTTGTTAAGCCTTGTGCGCTGTGCTAAGAGATGTGGACAGGAATCGAAAAAGTTGTGTTTTTGCATGTAAAGTGCTTTTAATCTTCTGGCCAATGGAGAGGCACTAAGTTATAACTGCATTAAAGCACAACTTCCTCTTAAATTGGGTTATGCAACAGTGCAGTATTTTAATTAAGCCGTCACCATGTTCTAAATGCTATTTGATACATAATTATTTAATTAACTTCTCAAAATAATCATGTAACTGACATTGATATCCCAATTTTATAAGAAAGGTAGCTGAAGCTTGGAGGAATTAAATATCTTGTCCAATTTGTAGTGATAATTAGTGTATGGTTTAGATTAAAATCCAGCTTGTGTGATCATAAGGTCCTGATCCTTAGTCATCTCTGAATTGGCCTCTCATTCAGAACACTCAAGAAACCAAAGAAAAACTATGATGGTCGCCCGAGGAATGGACACTCATTCTGGACACCAAGAGAGAAATTCAAAAGACACCAAGCGATCTGTGCATGCACTGATGCGTTGCTTTGAACCCGTTATGACGTATAATTCTAAAGCTCCACTACACACATCAAATAATGATGATGCCTAAAGATACATTGCCACTCTACAGTTTGTATGTTTGGAATTTTCCACAAACACTTTCTAAGTGGGCCCTTATTAGCACAATGGGGGTTATCAGTAGTGCTTTCTATGTCTTAAGAAGTTGCTGCTGAAGCTTGAAGAGCTGAGGTACTTGCTCTGGTTGCCAGGGAGTCAGGGAGGCCTGCGCTCCCCCTTAGATCTCTCTAACCACACAGCCTTAGGTGACTGGATGGCTGAAAGATGAAGGGTCATTAGCAGATGCATGAAGATGGTCGAGAAATCATAGGTTGTGATCATGTCTACATGAAAATCCACGACACTAGTGTAGGGGCTGCATAACAGCCCTAAAACTCTGCGGCTGGCAGCTACCTGTCTGGGTTCTAGATGGGAGGGGAGATTGGGTGTTTCCAAGAATAGGGTGGGCCACACTGGGGAAAGAGGGAGCCTTGGACTCTGCAAAGGGCAGCAGCTGAGGAGCCGGGGCTGGGCTGGTGTTTGCGGGGCGGGCAGGAATACCTTCTGCCGTCCTTTTTCACACTTGTGCACTCTGAAGGCTTTGATCTTGGGGCCTCAGAGCACAGTTATATTAGTGAGACATGCAACTTCTAAAGATAAATATTTAATTAAATCATCATTCTGCACCAAAATTGGTTTTGACCTTCGACTCCAGGAGAAGTGTGAATTCTGATTTCTGCTGCCATGCATCTTCATGTACAAACGCATGAGGAAGCAACTTCTTGTTATTCAAAGTAGGAAGTGGGAAACAATTGCCATGCTCTGTCCCTTAAGGCTGAAACTTGTTCCTGTCCATTCTTTTGGAAGGAAGGCACTGCAAATGGGATGAAATCCCATTCCTTCAGACATTTGGGACATTCCAGCACTTTTAGAGCAGAGGTGGGAGGTGTGTAACGTGCTGGGCTCAGTGTGATGTGACATTCAGGGATAACGTGGAAATTTCCATTTAATTTCTAAATGTAATTACTCTGAGTGGAAAATTCCAGACACTGACCATTTGTCCACTTTCAATGGTATGCCTTTCCAAGGAGTTTGAGGAAGCCTTGTGCCACCCAGCTCCATCTGGCTGGGATGTGAACCATCCCTTGTCCAGAGTGTGCATGGTGTATGTGCTACCTGCCCGTTAGGCAGAGTAGCCATCTGGCTTATCCACTGACACTCTACTCCTGGGTAGTGTTCATGCTCAAGGAGCTTGTGCTTTACTTAATAGTGTTCCCAAAGACTAAGAATATTGATTATTATTATGATGATGATGATTCAGACATGCCAAAGAGAAGCACCCAAGTGCTTCCTTCATGCGAAAACCTTCAAAGTACCTGACTTAATAAGAAACGGAAAGAAATTGTATGCTGAGGTTGTGAAGATATACAGTAAGAACAAATCTGCAAATGAAATTGTGAAGAAGGAAAAAGAAATTTGTGCCAGTTCAGCTGGTGCCCCTCCAATGGCAAAAGTGATAGCCCCAGTGTGTGACAGGGGCTTAGTTGAGATGACTAAGCATTGATGTGGGTCTAGTACCCTCCATGACTCAGTGTTCTCCTCTCGGGGTTTTAGAATGTGTTTCCATGGATAAATGGAGACTACTGTGTCCATTTGCAAACTTCCTTTTCTTTTTCTACCCTCACAACTTAGCTGCCCAACCTTCGAGACTTTGCTGCTAACATTATTTCCAGGAGCAAGTGCATCGGCAGTGCCTGGCAGATGCGGACCTTTTGACATGTTTAGTAACTAAGGAGTTACATCTAGAAGGAACGCCTCCTAAGATCTGCAAGGGTTGAAGACTGGGAAAACATGTGCAGAAGCAAGGGTTTTAAAGGCTGACAAAAGCGGCCTGGGCCTGTGTCGCTTGGTTTAAACCATTCTCCCTTCATCTTCCTATATCGACACTAATTGTCGTGGTTGGGGAAGCTGCTGTCCACCTCACTGTCACTGGTCATCCCGTCTTCCTGCAGTCAGCTCCTGAGGTCAGATGAAGGAGAGAGGAGAGCTGCTACCAGCTGCAGCCTCCACACCCGGGGCCTCCTGGAGCATCTTTGAGACTGTGTCCATCTCCATCTTTCACTCTAAGACGTAAAATCATTCGGATCCATCGGACACGAGGTTGCCTATTGGAGACCTCATTAATTAGCACTTCTTTCGGTCCCAGAGCCCTGGTCTCCTGTATGATCTCTTCCAAGCTCTCCATTTACATGAGCTCTATTTCTTGTTGAAGATGCAGAAGCTTAGTAGAAAAAAAAGAAAAAAGAAAAACAAAGATCTTTACCATGGAGAGCTCCCTTCCTCCATGCACATGGAGGCTGGCTTCTCGGTAGGAGCCCTGTGCGGCTGCCTGCTTGGAGGCAGAGATGGCTTGCAGCCTGGGGTTCCTTCAGCCAAAGAAGGCCCCTTCCTCACCCTGCTGGATGCTAACATGGGCTGTCCACAGCAGCGATTCCAAACACGAATCGGGATCCTTGAGCAGACGTAGATGTCAATTTGGAAGCCAAGGCTGCTGTGTGACTTCTTTGCTCCAAGATACAAAGGTTGAAGCCGAGAGATGAGCGAACAGCTGTAAAATTTCTGTAAAATTTCAAAGCGTCATTTAGTAATGACTGCCTTTTAAGAGTAAGAACAAAAGCAGAGTATACAGCTTGTGCTGCATACTAATCACAATTTATTCATAAAGTTCAAGTTCAAACCTCATTGTGTCTAAATATTTTCATTATTTATTACAATTAGCATATGCATGATTCATGTTACCTGTCTGCCTTATTCTAGAGCAGGAGTCCTGTGGAGTAGCACTTAAGGCAAAATTGGACCAATCTCTCCCACTAGCTTGCCACGACAATCCCAGCTGAGTCAGGTCGTGTCAGCCGCGCTGTTGATGCCGCATGGCTCCGTGTATAAATGTTCACTGTATGGGGAAACAGTGCAACACAAAACTGTATTAATTACTATCTTAGAGGCAGAAGGTAAGGAAAGTGAGTCTTCATGTTGTAATTTGAAAAATGAGTCATGGTAGTTAATTAGCCTATCTAATACCTTTAGGTAAATGAGTGTCTGAATCAATTCACAATTAACAATTCAAATAACCCCACTTCTAAAGTAGCCTTATTTTACTTGTATTTTAAATTGGGATGCTAACGCTCTCCACGTTGGTCTTTCCTTGCATTCCTCGGTACACCCAGCGTGCGTTTAATCATAATCTCTTGGCAAGGCAGGGGCCATCTCAGTATACTGTTCACATCCTACCTGGGTTCTAGTGAGATGCTTCACACCCAGAAGGCACTTCATGGATTCTCAAAATGTACAACAGGTTCTCCTTCTTTGTACCTGTTGTTTGTTATAAAAAAATAAATAAATAAAAAATAAAGATATGTTTAAAGCAATCAGCACTTACTGACCCCTGCAGTAGGCTCTGGCTCAGGTAGTAAGTTTTTGCCCACCTGGACCCTCACGAGACAGTGCACGGTTGGAAATCCCTCACCTCTTCAGCTCTGGTGCCTAGTAAAACATCTACCACCTGGAAGGTGTTGAGCAAATATTGAACTCAAGAAAAAGTCCACCACCACCAACAAAAAACACATTGGCCAAAATAAAGAAGAAAAAAGAAAAAAGAAGCAAACCAGAAAGACAAAACAATAGAGCTTTAAGCATTAAACTAACACAAACAAAAATTTTAGGAAAATTATCCCCTGAGCAAATCAGGTTACTAACTAAACAAAATACAGATGACATCATTTGTGTTCCCATAATTTCCAAACCTCTGTCTCCTAGCTTACCATCCTCACATTCCCAGGTGTCTACTAGATCTTGGACCTGTTTCCAAGCCTCCCAGACTCCAGAATACATGAGCCTGAATTCACTACCCCTCCTGAACTTCCAGAATAGCTGGTGTTAGCTCTTACTTTCTTTATTTTAGCTAATGATGCACGCCTGTGATCAGCTTCCTAATTATCTCTCAGAATACCTGTAGACTCTCAGCTCTGCCTTAGCCTCCTCGTGATCATACTATCTCCAGTCTTGTCAAGCCTAACCCAAAAGGTCTGTGGGTGGTAGCCCCTCCTGGCCACCCACGGTCACAACTGCCCTTCTGTCCTTCCAGCACCTTCTCTGCTGTACTACTAAGTCAGGGCCAATCTGTGGTCCTCCACGTGCCTGAGCTTTCCCAGGGTCTTAGCCACAAGGATGCCCAGGCAGGTTCAGACGCCTCCGCTGGTCATGGTGGAAATTTCATAATTTGTTTTTTTTCTTTCACATGTCCTTTATCACCTCATTACGCGTTGGTCTTATTTGGCTTAAACTCATCTCGCTTTGCCTTGCTTGAAGTCTATTGCTTGTTTCAGAACCCTCATCCTTATCTTCTTCACCTGTTGGGCCTTCACATCTTAGCTCATACTTCGGGAAAAATTCCCATGAATCCTTTGGCACTTAAATGCTCACTACTCTTCCCATATTTTCATACTACTAAACTATTTGCTTGCATCTCTATCAACTTGTCTCTTTCCACAGACAATGCATTCTTAGCACGAGGTAAAATTCCCAGCTCTCCTTCCATCCCCCATACCTGATGTGTCTAGCACATGCACCTCACTCAGTAGATAGTTGACTTCCTACCTTCTAACCATCATTTGTTTCCTCTGTTCACTCCACTAGATATTTATTACCCTCTAAGGTTAAATATTTGTATCTAACCTGATAACACATTATTATTTTATCTGGATAACCTAAGTATTTATAAAAAGGGAAATAGGCATGGTTTTATGCTATTTGCATAAAAAAAGCTATGAAAGAATTCCCTTTAAGAGCTGAAGGAGTCAAATGTTTAAATCATGTGGTTGATGGTGGCACCTACTGGCCACGTGCGATATTGCATCTTGGACCTATTGTTTTTGTAAAAACTGGGGCAGAAAGCGCCCTTGAGAGCCAAGGTGGTGGAGAGTAGTCATTGGCCAGCAAGGAATGGAGAGAGAACCTACATGAAGGAGGTCTCTTCCGAGCCTTTCACATGGTAGAAACCGGCCCCAAGGACATTTACTCCTTGCGTGTGCAACCTTTACTGGGGCTCGGAGTTAGCCAACATGGCTGACACAGAAGGGATCTGAGGTTTGCATCATGATCCATCAGTCTCTCTATTCATGAGATCCAGTCTACAACAACCAGCAGAAGTCTGCGTCAATCACAAGTGGCTTAAGCATGCAAGGAGAGTCACCTCCCTGCCCAGCAGGCATTAATTAAGCACTTGCTGTGTGAGCAGCATTAATGCGACAGTGTCTACTAGGTCGTAAGGATGTAGTACTAGCATTTAACGTCTTTGTTTGCCATAATCTTGTGCTGCATTGAAAAATACTAATCAGTGAAGTATAATAACATATCTGTTATAGATAACTAAACTTGGTGAGTATCGAGTCTACTCTTAGTATGAGGAATACAAGAAAACTCACAAATAAGTATTTGAATCCAGTGAGTATTGGAAAGTCCTATGCACTGTCCTCCCAAGATGTTTCTGTATGACTGGTGAAGCTTTATAATTATTTAGTAGAGATGACGGCCAGGACAGGCCAGGATTTCCCTCCCTGAAACCAGGCTAGAGCCCCCTAGAGCAAGGAAACTAGCTCAGGAAGCAGGAGCAGGAGTTCGGAGCTTTCTAATCCTTAGTGACTCCCATGTGTCCCCTTCAATGCACACTCCAGCTCAGGGCTGGTGCTCACTGCTCTGAGTCCCTGCCTGTGGATGAGCTGGGCCCACTGCTTAATGGCTGTGCCATCCTGTCCGATTAGTACTCTCCGTCCTCCTTTTGAAAATATACTTGTGTTGGTGCATTGTGATAATACATGCTAGTGAGGCTCAAAGGAATAGCAACACACATGCACACAGCACCTGGTGATTCCTCTGCAGACCCCACCGCACTCCCCCACCTCGTATATGATAGTCAGGCTGGTAGTGACACCTTCGTATATGGCCATAGCCTTATTCAAACCGCTTCCTTCATGAAGCCACCTTTTCTGTCTCCCTTTCATTCCTTTTCAATACCCTGGAGATCAGTCTGACATCTACCTGAGAGCTTTGTTGTGAAAGCTAGAAGACGATCTATGTTGAGTCCTTAACAGAAATATTTGCCATGTCCTACATGCTCAATAAACTTCAAGGGCTCATATTTTCAACCTCAAGCAGGCAGCAGATGATTTCTATAAAATCTTAGCACCCTGGACCTCAGTGCTTGAGCCCACAGTTCCTTCTGCCCGCAGAAGGACCCTTGCTTCTTTACATAGACACTTTCTCTTTGGTTCTCAGGGCTGTGAGGCCCCTGGCACGTCAGGAGATGCAGAGGGCTGCGGAGTCTGTTGGAGTGGTACTGTCTCCACCATGGCACACCGGTGCAAGAATTGCAGCTCCCTCAGAGTGTGCCAGCCCCCACTGGCAAACTATCTTAGAAATAGAAGCAGGACCACCCATCACTGGCGCATCATTTCCCTTCCCTCCCCACCCCATGCCCAGGATCCCTCTTCAGCCTCCTCCCCATGCAAACTGTGCACTCAACACCTGTTGCTGGTGTGTGTAAATGTAGCCATAGCACAAGGAAGGCAGGGAGAGAGGGAACAAGACACTGTAGACTTTTGAAAAGGGGGAGAAAATAGAAGCTGAGTTCGGCTGTGGCTTTGGGGTTTGCTTCTGGGGATTCTCCTGAGTTTGAGAATTTGACTGGTAGGGGTGAGGTCTCATGGGGCCTGGCCACAGGAGTAAGTTCCTTCACCCACCTCTCAGCTACATCTCTTTCTTCTCCCAGCTTCCCTCCTGCCTGTGGACATGCAGGATCCTTCATGTCAATAACTGGGAAGGGAGGGGAGCCTTAGGTACTCTGAGCAATGCCTGCTGGCGTACTCTCTCTAAAATCATGTGCATTAGACTGGAAGCCAAGGCATATGCTCTCAAATGCCTTCTGGGTAGTTATTGACCATTTCTTTGAGGTCTGCAGAAGCTAGAGGGGCACCCCTGGGTAATTTGCACAATACAAAGGAAGTATAGCATCACCGGGAGACAGTGGCATCAGGCAAAACTTGGCTTGAATTCTAAACCCTATGACCTTTGCAAAAGCTACCAAACCTTTTGAGGTCTCTTCTCTTCCAATATATTGAATAACTACCTTGTAGTTGTAGAGTTTGTACAAAAGCCACATAAGACAGTGTATGTAAAATGCTGGGCCCGTGGTAGGCATTCTGTACTGACATTTGGAAGTATTCAGTAGAAAGCAGCTGCTTAGTCTGTTGTGATTATCTTATTAATGATATTAAGGGCATTGATTATAATATGCTGCAACAATCCATAAAGCTCTAGAAGGACAACGTGAATCAATTGAAGGAAGGTCTCGGTTTCCAGTCGTACCTCTGACCTGCTCTTGAAATTCTCACTCCATTTTTATCAGATGGGGAAAATATGAAGGTGTCTACAAATGGTTGTATTTTTCAGGATTCTAGATGCTTTTGTCCATTGAATACCTGATGATTTGATGGAGATTTGGCAGATTCTAAGTCATGGGTAAGATGCCCTAAAACAACCCTCCCACTTTCTGGCTTCGCATGGATGGAGTGGAAAGGGGGGCGGGGTGGATCCTGCAGCTATTCACTGTCTGCCTGGTGCGGCCCTGAAAAAGAAGGCTTCTCAATGCTTCCTTGATTAGCTGCGCTTCTTCCTCAGGCAGCAAATAACTTGTGGGAAACATAAGAAGTAAGTTCATGGAGAGTTCATTAGACTCTCTTCCAGAGGCATCTTTTGATATTTATTTTTCTACAATTTCTCCACCCATCTCATTTCTATTCTTCCCCTCTCCTTCTCATCCCCAGTTCACCTCAGAGAAGATTGTGCTGGACTCTGAGAGAATCTGAGCTGGGATGTTTCCCCTTATGCCAAGATACATGAGGACACAAGGCCGGGTGCAAAGTTGTCTCTGTGACCTCCATGTAATGCACTTCCTGATCTGCCCATGGTCCACTCTCTGTCTACCACTTATCTAGCCATCTATCTGTCTATCTACCCGTCACCCATCCATCATCCCCTTTGAAAGTGCCTAATTATGTTGCTCTTCACATGGGCTGTGAGCTCCTCCTGGTCCTTCCTTGGAGGGCTGCCTTGATCCTTGTAGGCTGAGTAGCAATCACCAACATGCATCCTGCAGGATCATTCAAAAGAATACCGTTCTCATATGACCTTAGTTATTCTGAATTATTCCACAGCTAAGTACTATATAGGTGAGGGAGAACTACTGAAGATTGAACCCAGGGGTTCTACCTCTGAGCTAAACCCCCAGACTTTTTTATTTTGAAACAAGCTCTCCCTAAATTATTGAGGGGCTGGCTAAATTGCTGAGGCTGTCCTCGAACCCATGATCCTCCTGTCTCAGCCTCCCAAGTATGAGATTACAGGTGTATACTACCACACCCAGCTCTAAGAATTTTCTTTAATAGTCATCTATTATCTATAATGTCTCTATAATTTTGGTAGATTCTGACAGTGGGGATGTAAGTACAAGAAGGAAAACAATAACAATACTCTCACAGATTCTTTCGTGTGTGTGTGTGTGTGTGTTGGTGCTGGAGATGGAGCCCAGGGCCATGGGCGTGCTGAAAAGTGATCTACCCTGAGCTTTATCCTTGACCAAGTGTGTATTCACCTGGGTAGTGCTGCAAATGGGAAGGAAATTTTCCTCTTTCATACACCATCATGGATGCATCTCAAGGTCCCCAAGGGCCTGAGTGGAGGCAGCTGAGGTTCCCGGAAGGTTTTCCTCTGCTCCTGGGTAATAGCAGTACATGCACAAGCAGAGACCATTGCCCTCAATGTGCCTGATCTTGCTCAGAAGGTAGGTGCTCCTCATCATGGAGTATTAATGGGCACAGTGCAGCATGTCTGCTAGGGATTTTCTCTGTCCTAGTCTGCTGTCTACACCCGAGGGTCCCTACTATGAAATGGCTGCTTTCCCTGTGCTACCTTGACCAGTCCCTTGTTCCCCGGGGAGGCAGGAGGCATCACACACATCTTGCTGTCACAACTGCATCTGGGACCCTCAAGGGAGTGTGAGGCAGCTGTCCGATGGCAATGTCTACTGCTGACTTGGGCTTTCTGTGCAGTAAGATTTGTGACCTTGTCACCTCTCAACCTCTGTCTCCCTACCATCCACCACGTGTGTTTTCTGCTGCAAATATTCAATACCTGAGCGGGGGTTAAATGAAGAAACAGATGAATGGATGAGTTTGGTAGAATGGAGCTTAGGAGTGAATGTTGTAAAACATTTTCATTGAAAGAGGCATTATAAAATGGTCTTGGTGTGGTGAAATTTTTGGTCCAACCAAACTGAGAAATCTTTGTTGAAGGACTGAAAGAAGTCATATTAGATTTGGGTTTACGATAGTCAAGATCAGTCGGAAGCCAAAAGGATGGAAATGGATTTTTAACCACTCAGCGACCCTTTTGTCAGGCTCAGATCTTATGAGTAAAGGTGACCTAGTGAGGTACCATCGGTTATCGATACCACAGTAGAATTTCACTCCTGAGAGATCCTTATCCATCAGGGTAGCATAGCAAGAGCTATGGGAGTCCTGAAGTCAGACTACACTCTTATCCTCTTCAGGTACCCGCCAGCTCTGAGGCCTGGGCTGGTGGACTGAACTTAGGAAGCCATGAGTTACAGTGTGCAGTACGTGTTCTGTCACTCTGATCCTGCGGGCAGTTTGGAAACATGGTCTCACTCAATCTTTACAACGTGACTGCTTGAGCTGCTTCAGTCCACTTACAGGAGGGGAAATATAATTTGCATAATGATATGGGCTTAGCATGAAGACTATTAAGTGACAATAATACAGCTTTTTTTTTTTTTTTTTCCAGTACTGGAGGCTGAACTCAGGGTCATTCTACCTCTGAGCTACACCCTGAGCCCTATTTTTTATTCTTTATTTTGAAACCGAGTCTCACTAAGTTGCGGAGTGTCTCACTAGGTAGCTGAGGCTGGCCAAGAACCCGGATCCTCCACTCTCAGCCTCCCGAATGCTGGGATTACAAGCGTGCGCCACCACGCCCGCCTTATAATACAGCTTTTAAACACTTAAGTGAGTACTATCATCATGACTGGAAATCAGTTATCTTATGGGGTAACTTGCAGGACTGGGAAATCGACTTTGCATAATTTTGTCAAGAGGAAAAAAAAGTGGAAGAATATTTCAGTCATAAAAAAAAATGAAGAGACCAACTAAGCTCCTTTTGATTATAAATGACTTAAATATTTTTATGTATTTTATAATGTGAAGTTGATGATTATGTGATTGTTAAAAATCTGTATTTTGATCACTGCACTTTAAAACTCACAAAACACCCCATAGGACTTTCACTATTCATTGTGTTTGAAGCAGTTGTTTGAGGAATGGAGAAAACTACCAATGAGCCAGGAAATTAAGAAATTGAATAGGTTGCACCTGTGAATTACAGTCATGTTTTTCAGGAGGTCTGAGCTTGAATTTAGGTTGTCAATCTTGAATGGAAATCTCTGGGAAATAACAAGCCCACAGGCATGAAACACATTCTCTCTGGATGTACGGCTAATGAAAACAAACTGACTGAGGGTCAGTTTTTCAGTAAATCATGGTGAAAACAGTAAACTGACAACTCCTAAAGACTCAGCTCAGCTCTACCCTCTATCTGAGACATGAGCCCCTAAGTCGAAACGCGGACTACATTTCCAATGCTAAATAAAGCCTCGGTACCTATGTCAGAAGTTCTCCCAAGAAGCCTGGTAGGGAGGTGTTAGAATTATCTTGAAAACTACCCAGGTGCGGTGGTTCATGTTTGTAATCCCAGCATTTGGAAGGCTGAGACCGGAGGATCTAGGTTCAAGGCCAGTCTCAGCTACCTAGTGAGGCATTCCACAACTTAGTGAGACCCTGTTTCAAAAAAAAAAAGAATAAAAAATAGGACTGGGGGTGTAGCTCGGAGGTAGAATGCCTCTGAGTTCAATTCCCAGTACCACAAAAAAAAAAAAAAAAAAAAAAGAATTATCTTGAAAACTATTCCACTATTCTTATTTGTATTTAATTTTACTTGGCCGGAGCATTTTATGCAATGGAAAGAGAATGTATTGCTGTTCCACCCATTTGGACACCAGGAAGTCAGGAGGGGCTGTGAGCAGTGATTCCTCTTTTTACCTGCTGTCTGCTCTTCCAGCCCCACTTGAGTGAGGAAGTACATATTCATTGTTAAATCCATGTGCGTTACAAAAATAGATGCAAAAACAATAAGCGCAAACCTGTTTTCATCTTTCCTCTTCTATAACTTGCACAGGAGTGAAGTCTGCTATAATGGATATTTTCTTTCATTGTTTGATTATACCAGTTGATTAATACCGAGCACAAGGCTATTCCTAGGTCAGAGATTTAGATTTTTTCCCCCGTTTTTAGTGCGCTGGAAGCCAATAAGTACAAAAATCTGGATGTGGTTAATGGGAGACATCTGAGCTATTTAGATTTCCTTGCCACTGCCATTCAGCACAGAGAAATCGCACAATCACAGCCCAGGGTCAGAACCCAGCACACCTGGGAAGCTCTCAGAGGCTGAAGCAAGATCTCTCCTCTCCCAGAGCCTGGCTCCTCTTATCTGAAAACTGACGCTAGTAACTTAGAGGTCACAGGGGCTCTAGGGTCTTATAACATGCATTAAACATGCGTTCACATACTGCAGAGGAAGCTCACCCTCCTCCTCTCCCTCCTCCTCTTCCTCTTTCTTTGAGTCCTTCTTCTTTTCTTTCTTTCTTCTTTTTATTGAGATCAGTTCTTGATATGTTTCCCAAAGAACATACATTTGAAACAGAACTTTCTTTCGACATAGACTATGGTAGTATCAAAGAAAAAGAAAAGACTATGGGCCAGCCACCAAAGCGTTAAATTCCACTGCTTTGTGATTGACTTCTTGTCCTTAGCACAATGTCCCTGGGGTTCATCTGTCTTGCTGTCCATGGCAGAATTTCCTTCTTTCTTAAGGTCAAATAATATTCCGTCATGTACATACACTATATATATATATATATATATATATATATGTATATATATGCATATATATATACACACATATATATGTATTTACACCATATACATATTTATATCATAAATTATATATATATCATACATTATATATATATATATATATATATATATATATATATATATATATATATATGGTGTGTGTGTGTGTGTGTGTGTGTGGGTGTGGTACCAGGGACTGAACCAAGGGACATTTTACCTCCCAGCCCTACTTTTTTTTTAAACAGGGACTCACTAAGTTGCTGAGGCTGACCTCAAACCTGTGATCCTGCTGTCTCTGCCTCCCAAATACCAGCACACATTTATTAATACACTCATCCTTCCATGATACTTAGGCTCTTTACATTCCTTGGCTACAGTGAATGGTTCTGCAAAGAACACTAGGGCACTAGTGCCTCTCTGAGATCCTGATTTCTATTCTTTTGGTAAATACCCAGAAATGAGATTTCTTGGTGATTTGATCATTCTGTTCATAATGTCTTAAGGAACCTCCACGCTGTTTTCTGTAGTGGACACACTATTTCATACCCCTCTCTGCACTCTACAAAGGCACTAATTTCCCCCACATTCTCATCAACATGTCTTATTTTATTTATTTATTTGCTTTTTATTCCTTTGTTTGCTTGTTTGTGTAATAGCCATCCTGAGGGGTGTGAGGTGATATCAGGGTCTTGCTTCGTGTTCCTCTGCTGCTTGGTAGTCAGCTTTCCTTACAAGGTGCATCTTTTCTCGAGAAATGTCTAAGCAAATCTTTTGCCCATATTTTATTCAATTGTTTTGCAATTGCACTGTAGGAATTCCTTGCATATCTTGGATATTAACTCCTTATGCGATCTGTGGTTTGCGATCATCCCTTCCCATCCTGTGGGGTTCCTTTTCTTTTGGGTGATTGTTTCTTCTGCTGTGGAGAGCCTTTCATGTTAATGCAGTCCTGCTTGTCTTTTTGCTTTTGTTATCGGCACTTTCTGATCCTGCTTGTATAAAGCACCTAAAGTAGTCTAGCACATGGGAGCAGAGAGTAGGATTGTGGTTTCCAGGCACCCGGAAAAGCTTCAGGAGAGTCCCGTGTTTTCATTGTGCAGTTGTGCAAGAACAATAAGTCCTGAAGATCTTCTGTCTAATGCTGTGTCCAACACCAACACCCTGTGTCCAGCGCCAACACCACTGCCTTGTACAGAGAGGCATTTCACCTCTGATCTACACCCCCAGCCCTATTTTATTTTTTATTTGGAAACAGGGTCTCTCTAGGTTGCTGAGAGACTTGCTAAGTTGCCGAGACTGGCTTTGAATTTATGATCCTCTTGTCTCAGCCTCCCAAGTTACTGGGATTACAGACATGTGCCACTTTGCCTGGCTAAGGTATAAGTTCTTCACACACACACACACACACACATTCACATATTCAAAGGGTGGGAATAAACTGCCAGGAAATTTGTCTTGAAAAAGTTTATAAACCTAAGTGTCATAAATACGTCACTGTGCCCAGCACCTCTTGCTTTCAAACTAAATTTTTCAATTACTTTAGCTTTCATTTCCCATAAATGTCTTGGCTTTAGATTAGCATTTATGTGGCAGTAAGAGCCATTATCCTGTGGCAACAGTCTATTACAATGACATTATTTCACTTGGAAACACTGATTGTTTCTTAAATATAGGCTATATACCTGGTCGTTTCTAGCAAGTGCATTAAAATACTAATTATTACTCTTGTTAGCTTTCATCTTTGAGTGACTCCAAAAGTATTGTTCCAAGGAATTCCACAGTGTCCATTGCTAAATTTTGGGGGGGGGATAAAACTGTATAAGTAGAAATTGTCATTTGTGTTCCTCCATTCCTTTCGC
>PVLC010013066.1:0-42628 GCA_004027655.1 Graphiurus murinus | reverse complement strand
CCCCCCTCCCCTCCCCCCCCTCTCATTTTGAAACAGGGTCTCACTAAGTTGTGGAGAGCCTCACTAAGTAGCTGAGGCTGGCTGCCAACCCAGATCCTCGGGTCTCAGCATCCCAAGTACTGGGATTACAAGCATGTGCCACCATGCCCAGCTTTAAATTTTTTATTTTGAAACAGGGTCTTGCTAAGTTGCTGAGGCTGGCCTTGATTCTGCCATCCTCCTGTGTCAGCCTCCCAAGTACTGGGATCACAGGCATACACCACCATGCCTAGCTTCCCATGCCTTCTTAACAGGCACTCTAGCAAGATGAAACAGGTGGGTATGTTTATAGCTGCCCAGTGTGGTCCAAAAACAAATGCCAAATGATGTGGGCTTTATTAACAGGTGGTAAGATTGGTACATGTAAAAAAACTTTGCATTTAATGTATAGTATAACTTTCTAGAAAGAGACAGGATCTACTTTACTTCTTCTTTTGAAGAACTTTATTTCTTTTCTTCTTCTTCTTTTTTTTTTTTGGTACTGGGGATTGAACCCAGGGACATTCTACCTCTGAGTTACATTCTAGCCCTATTTATTTTGAAACAGGGTTTCACTACATTGCTGAGGCTGGCTTTGAATCTGCGATCCCTGGTGGCAGGCATGTGTCACCACACAGCGGGCTTGAAGGCCTCTATTTCTTTAGGAAACCAAATTGGCAGGAAGCAATTGGATTAGTTCATAAACAAATGACTGTGATAAAACCTGTCAAGAAAAAAGTTGTAACACCAATACCAAACACTTCTCAGTGATCTTCAAAATATATAATAAAATTAAATTCCAATGTAAAAACACAGTTAACAATAATTACTCTAAGAGCCAGTTAGAGGCAACAGGAGGAGTAGACATCATGCCCTCCACTAACTAACTGGGATATGTTGGAAGTAGTGTTTAATTCCTGAAACATTATTATCCAGTGTTAGTCTAACATAGTAAGTACTTGGCAGAGTAGCAGACATAAGCTAATCTGTACTGAGGTTTTCAGTAATGGGCAACACCATTATTTATTAATTTATTTAGTACTGGGGATTGAGCCACCCCATCCTCCGCCCTATTTCTTTTTTTTTTTTTTTTCGGTACTGGGGATTGAACTCAGGGGCATTCTACCTCTGAGCTACACCCCCAGCCCTATTTTTTATTCTTTATTTTGAAACCTAGTCTCACTAAGTTGCGGAGTGCATCACTAGGTGCTGAGGCTGGCCGCGAACCCGGATCCTCCGGTCTCAGCCTCCCAAATGCTGGGATTACAAGCGTGTGCCACCACGCCTGGCTTATCTTTTTTTTTTTTTTCTTTTACTTTTCTGACATTTTCTTAAAGGACAAGGCAAAGTATCTTTTCTAGCCTAGACCAATACTTCCAAGGCCAGTTTCTAAGGAGTGTGACAGAAAGAAGATACACCTTGAAATCTGTGACTCCCTTCTGTAAAGAAATCCAAAGAAAATTCTTGTGATTCTACTATTGTAAAGAAAGTTTTCTTTCACTAATGTGGGGATTTATTATAAGGTTCCAATGAAATAAGCAGACACACACACATCCAGGTGTAACCCAAAGAAAGCAACACAAAGCACTTTTTAAAAAAATCTCACCTAGATTTGATTAAAAAAAAAGTACAGTAAAAAGGAAAAAATACCTTTGCAAATATAGTCTTGACATAAATTGGCAGGTCTCCATGGGGACTTCCATAACCCCCTACAATACTAAACCCCAATCCTTCAGAGCCTTTCTCCAAAGTAATAATCTTAGGTGGAGGTGTTCTGAAAACACAATGCATGCTGTTTAATTCAAGGATAGATATTGAGAGGGAATTTCATTTTATTGGAAGAACACAGATTTGAGAGAGACTTTCATACTGTGAAGCTATGAAGGTTGGCTTACCAAATCAAAGTCTCAGCATATCATGCTAACTCATCACCAATAGTCTTGATGAGTTAGGGGTTTCTCTTGCATAATTTCCAATTAGCAATTAAGTCATGATGCTGAAATTGTCAAAGTGCTTAATTTTTAACTCTTTTTTTTTTTCGGTACTAGGGATTGAACTCAAGGGCACTCTACCTCCGAGCTATACCCCTAGCCCTATTTTTTATTCTTTATTTTGAAACCGGGTCTCACTAAGTTACTAAGTTACGGAATGCCTCACTAAGCAGCTGAGGCTGGCCGGGAACCGGGATCCTCCGGTTTCAGCCTCCTAAATGCTGGGATTACAAGCGTGCGCCACCACGCCTGGCTTTAACTCTTTTTTTTGTACTAGGGGATTGAACCCTGGGGCACTTCTACTTCCAAGCTACACCCCCAAATCCCCTTATTTTGTGGTACTGGGGATGGAACCCAAGGGTGTTCTATCTCTGAGCTATACTCCCAATCCTATTTTATTGTTTATTTTGAAACAGGGTCTCACTATGTTGTGGAGGGCCTCTTATTGCTGAGGCTGGCCTAGAACCTGCAATCCTCCTATCTCAGCCTCCCAAGTACTGGGATTATAGGCATGCGCCATCATGCCTGGCTAGTTTTTAACTTTTTTTTTTTTTTTTTTTTTTTTTTTGCGGTACTGGGGATTGAACTCAGAGGCCCTCTACCTCCGAGCTACACCCCCAGTCCTATTTTTTATTCTTTATTTTGAAACCGAGTCTCACTAAGTTGCGGAGTGCCTCACTAGGTAGCTGAGGCTGGCCGCGAACCCGGATCCTCCGGTCTCAGCCTCCCGAATGCTGGGATTACAAGCGTGCGCCACCACGTCCGGCTTAGTTTTTAACTCTTAAAGGTATTGTTTAAAGCTGAAGGAAACTGTCTGGAATGTGCATGGCCACAGAGAGGAGTATGTCCTGTCAGCATGGTGGGAGACTGCAGTCTTCAGGGGGCCTCAGGTCCACAGCAGGTATGGTAGTCTGATAGCTCAGGATATGGTGGCCCTTCCTGCGTTAAGACCCTGACCATGCCTGCCTACTACTTCCACCTGGGTGGGAACTTTCCTCCAATGGAAGTGTCTCCTGACTGCCTTGGTCCAAATTTCCAGCATGGCCCTGGTACTATCTATCCTATTGGAATTACATAACCATCTTTCTCCTCTACCTATCAGCTCCTTAAGTCTCAGTCTCTGAGTACTCCCACATTAAGCACTAAGCACTGGCTTGTCAGAAACTCAGGATCATGACTGTGTAATGAGAACTAATATCCAGGATAGAAGAGAGAAACCAAGGGGAAGCAAGATGGATAAAGGAAGTCTGTTTCAAATGTATAATTTAGGTTTTCAAAGCTTCATCCAGTGTGGAAGTCTTCTCTCTCAGAAACAACACAACTAAAAATTAAATTACCTATGTGGGCTCCAACAATTTAATCTAAGCTTAGCTGATGCAAGTTGCTTATTCCCAAATGCTACATCCACTGGGTAGAAGCCTAAGCAGATCTGGTTCTCCAGCCCCTACAACCTTACTTGCATCTTTACTTGATCAATCATTACTTCATCTTGTTGCATCTTTACTTGATCTAAATGTTGTGTTCAATACAACAGTATGTTTTTTTTTTTTGTGGTATTGGGGATTGAACTCAGGGGCATTCTACCTCCGAGCTATACTCCCAGCCCTATTTTTTATTCTTTATTTTGAAACAAGGTCTCACTAAGTTGCGGAGGGGCTCACTAGGTAGCTGAGGCTAGCCTCGAACTGGGATCCTCCATTCTCAGCCTCCCAAATGCTGGGATTACAAGCGCGTGCCACCACGCCCAGCTACAGTATCACTTTTTTGTGGCAACATGCATGTCTGAGAGGCAGAGCCATCTGATAGGAACCTGATCAGCCATTTGTGTATTTAGAGAAACTTGTAAAAAAGGGGTACAGACCTCTGAATATGCTGTTCTGTCTGATTAGGATATTCTTCCCTCTGCCCCACCTCATTTTTGCCTGGCTTATTTTAGGGTTGATTTTCAGCTGGCTCATGCTGATACCAGTCAATGCTTGATGTGGTCATTGTTTATAGCAGGCATCCAAAGTGATGGCCAAATAAATTGTTACCTGTTTTGAATGCCACCCCATGTATTGCAATTCCTTCAATACTCAGCTTAAGCATCGGCTTTTCTAAGTAAACTTTCTAATTGAGTTATGCCCCAACTCCATGGTTTTCCAGGACCCTCTTTTGTTGAACTCGGCTCTCCTACGCTTACCAGCTCTTTTATAACCATGGATTTATGGGTCTGTTTTTCTAATTCTCTGGCAGGTCCATAAGAATCAGGGCAATATCTCTTCCTATATTTCTGTGTTTGAATCCTCAGTACCTAGCACTTATATAGTGTCTGGCCTTAGGCGCTCAATAAATATCTGTTGAAATAATAATGAATTATCCCCACTGGCTGAGTAGTAATGACGTCATGAGCAAGGCTCTACCTTTTACCACTTTGTGGCCCTATGAGCACTCTTGGTAATGGCTCACCAGTGAGACACGAATTTGATTCATGTTTCCTCTTTCAAACACAGCCCCCATTTCCAAGGATATTGGAAAGGGAGCCTAGAAGCCCAAAGCCAGTGTTTTAGAGCTAGCCCTTGGGAACACTACATCATTACAGACCTTCACAATTGTGCATGTTCACAACCAGGCTTGTATTTTCATGGGGAGAGAGAAGTCGGGCTCTCCTCAACTGGAAACATCAGATGGAGCTGTTTCCATTAACCTCACAATGTCCTGGCATTTTTTTCTTTTCTTTTCTTTGGTAGCACTGGGGATTGAAGCCAGGGGGCATTCTACCTCTGAGCTACATCCCCAGCCCTATTTTATTTTTATTTGGAAACAGGGTCTCTCTAAGTTGATGAGAGTCTCACTACTTGCTGAGACAGTCCTTAAACCTGTGATCCTTCTGTCTCAGCCTTCCAAGTACTAGGATTACAGGTGTGCGCCACTATGCCTGGCTCTGACATTTTTTTTTTTTTTTTTTTTTATGGTACTGGGGATTGAACCCAGGGGCATTCTACCTCTGAGCTACACCCCCAGCCCTATTTTGAAACAGGGTCTCACTAAGTTGTGGAGGGCCTTACTAAGTAGTTGAGGTTGGCCATAAACCTGAGATCTTCCTGTCTCAGCCTCCCAAATACTGGGATTACAAGCATGTGCCACCATGCCCAGCTTATTTTTTTATTTTGAGACAGGATCTTGCTAAATTGCTGAGGCTGGCGTCGAATTGATGATCCTCCAGTCTCAGCCTCCCAGTACTGGTATTATAGGTGTGTGCCACCATGTCCAGCTACAAGGGCATCTCTATTTCCATTGCCACATCAAAGGATGCTAAAGTATTCTTTTATAAAGGTACTAATTTTCTTTTGTGTGTGTGTGTGTGTGTGTGTGTGTGTGTGTGTGTGTGTGTTACTGAGGATTGAACCCAGGGCATTCTACCTCTGGGCTAACCTCCAGCCTTATTTTATTAAATTTTCTTTTTTTTTTTCAGTTCTAAGAATTGAACCCACGGGCATTCTACCTCTGAGCTATACCCCCAGCCCTGTTTTATTTTTATTTTGAAACAAGACCTCACTAAGTTGTTGAGGGCTTTGCTAAGTTGCTAAGGCTGGCCTCAAACCTGCAATCTTCCTGTCTCAGCCTCCCAAGTACTGGGATTATAGGACCATACCTGGCCCTAATTTCCTTTTTTTTTTGTTACTAGGGATTGAACAAAGGGGCATTCTACCTCTGAGCTACACCCTGCCCACCCTATTTTATTTTTTATCTTGAAATAAGGTCTCACTAAGTTGTTGAGGCTGACTTTGAACCTGTGATTCTCCTGTCTCAGCCTCCCAAAATACTGAGGTCATAGATGTGTGCCACTATGCCTGGCTTAATTTTTTTTTTCTTTGTGGTACTGGGTCCCAGAGGCATTCTACCTCCTCTTAGGTATAACCCCAGACTGATTTTATTTCTTATTTTGAAACAGGGTCTCTCTAGGTTGCTGAGAACCTCATTAAAGTGCTGAGGCTGGCCTTGAACCTGTGACCCTCCTGTCTCAGCCTCCGGAGTACTGGGATTACAGGCATGTTCTATCACACCCAGCTCTTACTTTTCTTTTAAAGGGCAATCATACCTTGAAAATACCATATGTTTATGTTTTTGCTGCATTTTAGCACATACATTACTTTGATAATGAAAAGAAAGAAGAATTAACGTAACAGTCTTTCCTCAAGAAAAACGTAAAGATATCATTTAAGTTGATAAACTATTGGGAAAAAAATTGGGAATAGTTGAGATCATTAGATCTTTCAAATGAACCATCAAGATAAGTCAACAAGCATTTATTGAGCACCGACTAGTGACAAGGTACTGCTGGTACCAAGAGGAATAACTGTAGGCAGCGTTCTCAAAGTATGGATCCTCGGCCTGTCTGTAAGCAGAATCACACTAGGGAACTTGCTAAAAGCAGGTGTCTGAATCTACTATAGACCACCTACTTAGAATCTCTAAGGATAGGGCCTGAAGAATTTTCATCTCTAAACATGCTCCTTATCCTTATGCACCTTCTAGTTTAGAAACATTGCTCTAATGGACATTTTCACTGCAATGATTAGTTTTAATGAAACATATCGGCAAGTATGACAACAAATACAATCTCAGAACAAGATTTAGCTTTAGAAAGTTGAAAGAACGTGGTTCCTTGTGCAAGAAAGCAGGGTGCACCTGGGCCATAAATGTGTAGTTTCCTTTAGGGAAGAAGGCCCAGGTACTGTGTCTCAGTGATTACAAGCAGTGTGTGCAAGCCCTGCAATGATGGTCTTTTAAGAGCTCATGTGCTGAGCAGAGCCCTGTGAGAAGCAAGGAAACCCTGGTGACTTCTCTTGGAACTGGAAAAAGTACTGTGCTCTCCCCTCCCCTCTCCTGTCTTCTCCTCTTCTCCTCAACAGCACACTTTAGTACAGTATGGGGAAAGTTCTCAGGAGTATGCCTCCCCTCCCAGGACCCTCTGCAACTAGAGTACTCACTCTGAGTCTTCCGAGCAGTGCTCAGCAGTGGGGGAGCCAAGGTGGCAGCTTGTAGACATGTTTTCAAGCTGAGTTGCTATGGCACTTATATTGGTATCTGCTACGACCTGGGGAGAGTTAGAACAAGATATTTCATTAAGAGTCGGGGAGAATGAGAGAAACCATGTGACATCCACTATCAGTTCTCATCTTATTCAATGTCTCTGCAGCGTTAGGCACAGTGGCTCATTCTGTCTCTCACCGGCTTCCCTGACACCACACTTTACTAGATTCTTTCCCACCCTTATGGCCATTTCTTCATATCTTCTGAGTCTCTAACTATCCAAGGATTATAGGGCTCAGTCCTTGAGCTTCTTATCCTTTTCATCTAAATATATTCCTTATCTCATTTTTTCTTTTTTTTTTTAGTTTGGTACTAGGGATTAAAACCTCAGCTGCCACCACCATCGTCATCATCATCATAATCATAATCATCATCCTCATCCTCTTTTATTTTGTCGTACTGGAGATGGAACCCAGGGGCCTTCTACCTCTGAACTACATCACCAGCTCTTTTTATTTTTTGTTTTGAAATAGGATCTCACTGAGTTGCTGAAGGTGGCTTCAAACCTGGGATCCTCCTGTCTCAGCCTCCCAAGTACTAGAATTACAGATGTGGGCCACCATGCCTGGCTTATTATTATTATATTTTTAAATCTTGAGTCAGGCATAGTGGTGCATGCTTGTAATCCCAATACTTGGGAAGCTGAGACAGGAGGATCATTGGTTTGCAGCCAGTCTCAGCTATTTAGTGAGACCCTTTGCCACCTAGTGAGACCCTGTTTCAAAATAAAAAATAAAAAACAGGACTAGGAGGTAGAATGCCCCTGGGTTCAATCTCCAATACCAAAAAAAAAAAAAAAAAAAAGGGCTTTTGAAACAAGGGTATCACTAGGTGGTTGCTGAGGCTCTCGCTAAGTTGCTGAGGATGGCTTCAAACCTGTGATTCTTCTGTCTCAGCCTCCCAATTACTGGGATTTCAGGCATTCACCATGGCACCTGGTCTTTTCTAGATTACTTAATACCTAATACAACATAGTTGTTTAGAGAATAATGTTAAAAAAATTTTGTATGTGTTTAGTGCAGAAGCAACCACTGTAAGATCTATTTTTTTTTTTTTTTTTGGTACTAGGGATTGAACCTAGGGGCATTCTACCTTCAAGCTACACCTCCAAACTCTAATCCTCCCCCCACCCTTAAATTTTGAAACAAGGTCTTGCTAAGGCTAGCCTCAAACCTGCAACCCTTCTGTCTTGGCCTCACAAGTACTGGGATTGTAGGCATATGCCACTGTGCCCTGCTGGTGCATGGACTCTCCACCAGGTGCTGGTGGAATTGGAGGGTACAGCCCCCAGGACATGGAGGGCTGACTGCAATGCTCATTGCACAAACACCGACAGCAGTGTAACACAGGCCCAATTTGACTGTACTGCACAGTGGGCCAGCAGAGGGCACAGTTGCCTAAGTTGTTAAACAGCTGCCTCGGAACCCAGGGGCATTCCACCTCTGGACTGCCTCACCAGCCCTTTTTGACTTTTTTTTTTTTTTTAAGTTGAAACAGAGTCTTGCTAAGTTGCTAAGGCTGGCTTTGAACTTGCAATCCTCCTGTCTTAGCTTTCCAAGTGCTGAGATTACAGGTGCCACCACGCCTGGCTAAACAACTGCCTTTGTTGAGTAGAGTAGATCAAGAAAGGCCACAGACCTGCCCCCACTGGGTGAGAACACATTTTGGGTGAATCATCCCATTTCGAGGGAAAACACTGCTACATGCAAGTTACAGGATCTTCTGGAAATACCACCATGTAAAGAATGGCTGCATTGGGAGTTAGAATGAAAGACAGAAGGAGGGAATGTCAGATCCTCCCTGACCACCATCTCTCCTCCTCATCAGCATTTTCTGCTGTCTTTCACAGTGAGTCCATTGGAGTACTGTCTCTGTCCACCATCTCTGACAGGCCCCTGTTCCAATTTATTTATTTATTTTTTTGTGGTACTGGGGATTGAAACCAGGGGCATTTTACCTCCTAGCTACACTCAGTCCTATTTTATTTTGAAACAAGGTTTCACTAAATAGCTGAGGGCCCTGCTAAGTTGCTGAGGCTGGCCTTGAACCTGTCTCAGCTTCCCAAGTACTAGTCTGCCCACCTAGTCCCCCTGTTCTTTTTTTTTTTTTGTGGTACTGGGGATTGAACTCGGGGGGTACTCTACCTCCGAGCTATACCCCCAGCCCTATTTTTTATTCTTTATTTTGAAACAGGGTCTCACTAAGTTGCGGAGGGCCTCACTAGGTAGCTGAGGCTGGCCTCGAATCCAGATCCTCGGGTCTCAGCCTCCCAAATGCTGAGATTACAAGTGTGCGCCACCATGCCCCCCTAGTCCCCCTGTTCTTAATGTCCGCCATCTACATGAACCCACTCCATTCCTGCTTTTTTTCCTACCCCTCGGCTCTAACTTCCACTGCCTGTGCCTCTGGCTTTCCTCCTGCTGCTGGGTCTGCTTTTCCACCTCTTTGCTGTTCTTCCATTCACCCCCATGGCTCTGTGTGGGCCCACTTCTCATCTGCACACTCAGGCTCAAGTGACGGCATATACATGCTTACAGCTTTAAATCCTAGCAGTGTGAGCTCAGTATTTGGGAGGCTGAGACATGAGGATCGTAGGTTCAAGGATAACCTTAGCTACTTAGTGAGGCCCCCTGCAACTCAATGAGACCCTGTTTCACAATAAAGACTAAAAATTAGGGCTGGAGGTATAGCTTGGAGGTAGAATGCCCCTGGGTTCAATCCCCAGTACTGCAACAACAAACAAACAATCCAGCAGTGTGCTAATACCACCAGTTTAGGTAGCTATATTCAACTGTCAAATTGAGACCTGCATTTTACAACCTCAAAGGGTTATTTAAATTAATACCACAGGAGCTGGGCGTGGTGGCGCACGCTTATAATCCCAGCATTCGGGAGGCTGAGACCGGAGGATCCGGGTTCGCGGCCAGCCTCAGCTACCTAGTGAGGCACTCCGCAACTTAGTGAGACTTGGTTTCAAAATAAAGAATAAAAAATAGGGCTGGGGGTATAGCTCGGCGGTAGAATGTCCCTGAGTTCAATCCCCAGTACCACACACACACACAAAAAAATTAATACCACAAAATCCAAACTTTTTTTTAAAGTACTACCGGGATTAAACCCAGGGGTGTTCTACCACTGAGCTACACCCTCAGCCCCCCTTCTTTATTATTATTCATTTTTATTTTGAGAAAGGGTCTTGCTAAATTGCCCAGGCTGGCCTTGAACTTGTGATCCTCCGGCCTCAGCCTCCTGAGTAGCTGGGATTGCAGGTGTGTGCCACAGTGCCTGGCAGAAGGACTTTTTTTTTTTTTTTTTTTTTTTTTTTTCGGTACTGGGGATTGAACTCAGGGGCATTCTACCTCCGAGCTATACCCTAACCCTATTTTTTATTCTTTATTTTGAAACAGGGTCTCATTAAGTTGCGGAGTGCCTCACTAAGTAGCTGAGGCTGGCCGCGAACCTGGATCCTCCAGTCTCAGTCTCCCAAATGCTGGGATTACAAGCATGCGCCACCACGTCCGGCTAGAAAGACTTTTAACATCATCATCTTATGATGAAAACTCACCCTTCCCAGATCTGGAGCTTTCTTGCTCATCTCCTAGCTCAGAAATGAAAGGCTGCCCCCACTGAAAACATTAACCCTAGGGACACTCCCAGAATTCTGGAGCTGTCAAGGGTTCTGCCGACTTTGTAGGCATCGAACCTGAGGGACTGATGGGAAATATGAAGAACAATATGATCTTTTGCAGGAAGACCAAAGAGAGTACAAATCCGTCACCCCACAACTGACTTTACAGCCCTAAGATATCTGCATTGTCTCTCTGGGTCTTAAGATTGACTGGCAAATAATTTGATAGGCAGCAAAGTTAAACCATCTGCGCTGGGGTCGGATTTGATCTGCAGAGGGTGTGGTCAGTGACACACAAATTCACCTCTGAGATGTGGTCTAGGAGTTCCTGCTCAGTCCTCCAACACCAGGGACTGAAGGACAGAGAGGAAGGTCTGGGAGCCTTGTTGTGTGCTTTGGCGAAGAAGCAGAAAGGCAAACAGGCTACCAGGAAGTGGTACTGGGGACTGAACCCAGGGGCATTCTACCTCTGAGCTACACCCCCAGTCCTATTTTGTATTCTTTATTTTGAAACAGGGCCTCACTAAGTAGCTGAGGCTGGTCGCAAACCCGGATTCTCCTGTCCCAGCCTCCCAAGTACTGGGATTAGCAGCATGCCACCACGCCTGGTTCTGTATTTGTTTTTTTAAAAGCAAATCTTGAACTCCTTGCTACCAACTTCTACAGGGTTCTGAGAACAGGGATGGGGGTCAAGGAAGCCAATGTCCTTCTAGTGGGCTTGTAGATGATGCCATCTAGTGTGGGTGGCAGATATGGCACATGCAGTTCAAAGTGGAGAGGAGTGGTCAGGGATTCCTCCTGGGGAGTGGTCAGGGACTCAGAGGCCCTTGAGTAGATGATGGGTAAGGTCTCTGCAACTTGAACGTGTACTTCAAGAGCTGTGGCACCTGGGCTTCCCTGATCTGGATGGGGTCAGCCCCATCTTAAGACCTGGAATCTGGGCTTTTGCATTATTAGCAACCTTCTCTCTTATTCCTTTAGATGCAGAGACTGGAAATGTGGTGGATGTTCTCCCTGCTCAACACCAGCCTTTCAAAATATTAAAAACCTGTGGGTCCTTTAAGTTTATGCCTCTTCTTATCTTTGGGCTTAGTGCTGCTGTGGACATACTGGGGTGCTTAAAGTAGATGACCAGATATGAAACTGCTAAGTGATGGGTACACATGTATTAAATTTTATTTATTAGCTGGGTGTGGTGGTGCATGCTTGTAATCCCAGTCCTTGAGAGGCTGATACTGGAGGATTGTAGGTTTGAGGACATCCTCAACAAGTAGTGAGACTCTCATCAACCTAGTGAGATCCTGTTTCAAATTCTCTGGTTTCAAACTCCAGAGCAATATGAGGATTGAACCCAGAAGAATTCTACATCCAAGCTACACAACCAGCCCTTTTTGTTTTTTATTTTGAAACAGGGTCTTGCTAGATTGATGAGCATCTCACTAAATTGCTGAGGTTGGCCGTAAGGAATGGGATTACAGATGGTGTCACTGTGCCTGCCTTGCACGTATTAAATTTAACAGAACTTCCCAGGTTGCCACGCAGCGGCACCATTTTAAATCCTCTCTGTCTCCCTCTCTTCCTCTCCTCCCTCTTTCCATCTCCCTCCCTCTCCTTCTCCCTCTCTTCCTTTCCCTCTCCCTCTCTCTCTCTTGCAGTGCTCGGGTTTGAACCCAGGGTCTTGTGCATGCTAGACAAGCACTTTATCAAAGAGCTACATTCCCAGCTCACCATTTTACCATCTCACCAGGCATTTAATGAAAGGACTTTGTCTCTCCATTGCTCCTCAACCCTTATCACCATCAAATATTTAATAATATTCTATCTGAGGCAGAGGACACCAGGGGCCTGAAGGGAGAGGAAAACCACTCACTCAAGGAGGGGGAGGCTACTCATAGGAAAAGAAAAGGGAGGCCTGCCTACATGGGGAGGAGGCGGTGGCAGATGCCAACAAAAAGGAAGAGGAGGGAAGATCCTTCTACCCAAGAAGGGAAAGATGTGTGACACAAAGGATCGAGGAGAAGCCCCATGTCCTGGGCATCAGGACAGTCAGAGACATTTGCGTCAGTGGAAGAAGCAGCATGTTCCCCATCCTGCTGCTCTCGTTTCCCCCTCACACCTGGGTCTGTTTCCTTCTCCTCCAAAGGAGTGTCCCCCATGGGACTTACCCCTCCAATAAATAGGGTTTCCCCTTCAACTATGTCTGCCTCTCAAACCACTGCCCTCAAAGTATTTAATTGGATACAGTCTCTGGTGCATTGGCTACTGTGGCATTTAATAACTTAGGTTAAAAGCAAAACCAAACTCAATTAGAACTTTATGTTCCATAACAGAACACTGTATGTTCAATAAACTTTCTAATTAGTAAGAGAGCACCTATCTTTATTGCACAGACCTCAGGATGAACATCTTCCCTTAAACACAGGTGTGGAGAACCTTCTCAGTTTTGGAGAACTGAGAAGTCAAAATAGTTTCCAGGTAAGTAGGATATCACGATGCATGGAAACTCAAGCTCCTTGTGTAGAACTTTCCTGAGTTTCTAATCCTGTATAGGAACACTGTTGGTCCTTAGATTTTTCAGGGTCCAAATATTTGAGTGTCATATATAAGACTCAGCACTCAGCTGGGCGTGGTGGTGCACGCTTGTAATTCCAGTACTCGGTAGGCTGAGACCAGAGGATCGGGGTTCATGGCCAGCCTCAGCTATTTAGTGAGGCCCTCTGCAACTCAGTGAGACCTTGTTTCAAAATAAAGAATAAAAAATAGGACTGGGGGTGTAGCTCGGAGGTAGAATGCCCTTGGGTTCAATCCCTATTAACCGCAAAAAAAAAAAAAAAAAAAAAAAAAAAAAAAAAAAAAAAAAAAAAAAAAAAAAAAGACTCAGCACTCATATTCTGTCTGGATATTAGACCTGCATGTGCTGACATGCTGAAAGCAGGTGGGAAAGCTGTGAAGTTCAGGTGATCCCTGAGAAAGCTGGCGTCTTAAGATGGAGGCGTTACAGAAGAATAAGGAAGAGCCTGTCCTGACCTTGGGTGTGATTTGATGAAGTATAAAGCACAGCTGCCTAAAGCTTTTTTTTTTTTTTTGCGGTACTGGGGATTAAACTCAGGGGCATTCTACCTCTGAGCTATACTCCCAGCCCTATTTTTTATTCTTTATTTTGAAACAGGGTCTCACTAAGTTGCGGAGTGCCTCACTAGGTAGCTGAGGCTGGCTGCAAACCTGGATCCTCTGGTCTCAGCCTCCCAAATGCTGGGATTACAAGCGTGGGCCACCACTCCCGGCTCTGCCTAAAGCTTTTATTTAGAATGTAGTGCCACTGATTGTAGTGAAATGTTGATTTTTATGTGTCCTAACAAATCTAATGGTTCTGCTGGACCTGGTGGTGCATGCCTGCAATCCCAGAGATTTGGGCGGCTTTGGCTGGAGGAGTCTAAGTTTGAGTCCCTCTCACCTGAGCAATTTCGTGAGGTCCTGTCTAAAAAAAAAAGGCTGGGGTATACCTCAGTGGTAAAGCACCTCAGGTTTTACATACACACACAAACACATGCATGCATGTGCAGTTTTTTTCTTGTTACTGGGGATTGAATCCAGGGGCATTCTACCTCCCAGTCTCCCAAGTACTGGGATTACAAGTGTGTGCCACTATGCCTGGTCATAATGGTTTGAAGTGTCAAAAACTTGGAGTAAGCTGGGTATGGTGGCACATGCTTGTAATCTGAATAGTTGGGAAGCTGAGACAGAAGGATGACAGGTTCGAGGACAGCCTCAACAAGTAGTGAGACGCTCATCAACCTAGTGAGATCCTATTTCAAAATAAAAATAAAATTGGGCTGAGAGTGTAGCTCGGAGGTAGAATGCTCCTGGGTTCAATCCCCAGTACCAGAAAAACAAACAAACAAACAAACAAACAATCAAATAAATAAAAATTGGAGTAAAATGTAAGGGCAAGATGCTGGCCACATCGCCATCTAGTGGCATGCACACCAAATGTCACCTGGAAAACCACTTTACTTCCAGGACTTTCAATGGAGTTTTGGCATCCTCTGATGTAACACCTATGTTATTATAGTGAAAGTAAGATAACACTTAGTGTGTACCATTTGCAAGACATTATATTTATTAAACACTTTACATCACACCTCGTTTAATCCTCAGAGCACTTTGTAGGAAAGGAGCTGTGAGGCTTGTTGTAGAGAAAACTTGCTTAGAGCATAGAATTGCTAGAGAGCAAGGGACCTCAGCTCATAACGTGCTTTCTGTGGTGTGTGTGTGTGTGTGTGTGTGTGTGTGTGTGTGTGTGTGTGTGTGTGCGCGCATATGTGTGTTTGTGTGCACCCTCCTGCCTCAGCCTCCTGAGCAGCTAGGATTACAGGCCTGTAAGGCCTGTGTTGCCACACCTGCCTGGGTCACCTCACAACTTTTTTTTTTGTTGTTTTTTGTGGTGGTGGTGGTGGGAAGATGAACCCGGGGGGAACTCTACCATGCAACAACCTCAGCCAGCCCTTTTCATTTTATTTATTTTTTGTGGCACTGGGGATTGAACCCAGGGACATTCTACTTCCAAGCTACAACCCCAGCCCTGTTTTATTTTTATTTTATTTTATTTATTTATTTATTTATTTTTTGCAGTACTGGGAGTTGAACTCAGGGGCATTCTACCTCCGAGCTACACCCCCAGCCCTATTTTTTATTCCTATTTTAAAATAGGATCTCACTAGGTTGATGAGGTTGATAGGTTGATGAGAGTCTCATTACTTGCTGAGGCTGTCCTTGAACCTGTGATCCTCCAGTCTCAGCCTCTCAAGTACTGGGATTATAAGCGTATGCCACCACACTCAGCTTTCTTTTTATTTTTTCTTTTGAGGCAGGGTCTCACTAAGTGGCCAAGTCTGGCCTTGAACTTGTGATCCTCCTGCCTCAGCCTCCTAAGTTGCTGGAATTACAGGAGTGTGCCACAGTGCCCAGTTGTCAGCTTACAACTTTCTGAAGCTCAAACCTGCCTCTCTCATAGGTCTTAACTAGGTCTTCATTTCAACCTCCAAATGTTTAGGGCTTTGTCCTTTTCCTGCAGTTTACAATTCTCCGTGGCACTGCTTGCCTCTATTCTCCATGAACCCGACATCATGTGTTCTGATGTCTGTGCCACCTCCCAGACCAATTAAGTCAGAACCCTGGGACCTGGAACTGACATTGAGGTCAGTGGTTTTATTGCACAGCCAAGGTTAAGAATTCACAAACTGCACCTTCAACTACACTCACATGTGCATTGACTGCTTGTTCCACACTCTTGCAACACATCTCTCAAATTCCCAACCCCAGAAGCCGGGTGTGGTGGTGCATGCTTGTAATCTCAGTACCTGGAAGGCTGAGACAGGAGGATCACAGGTTTGAGGCCAGCCTCAGCACCTTAGCAAGGCTCTCCATAACTTAGTGAGAACCTATTTCAAAATAAAATAGGGCTTGGGGTGTACTCAAAGGGTTCAACCTTTAGTACCACACATGCACCAAATTAAAAGAAAAAAAAAGAAATTAAAGAAAAGAAAAACTGGAACTCTGGTGAGCTGTCCATTATTCTGAACCAAAATGACCACTACTGATTTTTCATTTGTTTGCTTTGTTGTACTGGAGATCAAACCCAGGGGCTAACACATGCTAGGCAAGTGCTCTACCACTGAGCTGTACCCTCATACCATCAACTGTCTGATTTGTTTTTGTGGGGTTTTTTTTTGGTACTGGGGAGTGAACCCAGAGGCATTCTAACTCCAAGCTACACCCCCAGCCCTTTTTAATTTTTATTTTGAAACAGTCTTACTAAGTTGCGGAGGCTGGCCTGCAACCTGAGATCCCCCTGTCATGGCCTCCTGAGTACTGGGGTTACAGGAGTATGCCTGGCTTGATTTGTTCTTTATGAATTAAGTTCAACTTGATCAGCCTGGCTCTGCAGCCACTCAATGAGAGCAACATTTATCAGGCATCTTCCCTGGGCTAGGCACTGGCCTGAAGGATGAACAGTATCTCAGCTCTGGATAAATCCATGGATACTTCCTGTCTTGGTTGGAGAATTTCTTTTTTTTTTTTTTTTTTTTTTGCAGTACTGGGGATTGAACTCAGGGGTATTCTACCTCCAAGCTATACCCCCAGCCCTATTTTTTATTCTTTATTTTGAAACAGGGTCTCACTAAGTTGTGGAGTGCCTCACTAGGTAGCTGAGGCTGGCTGTGAACCCGCATCCTCTGGTCTCAGCCTCCCAAATGCTGGGATTACAAGCATGCGCTCCCACGCCCGTCTAGTTGTTTTTATTTTTTATTTTTATTTTGAAAGAGGGTTTCACTAAGTTGCTGAGGATCTCACTAGTCGCTGAGGCTCAAACCTGCAATTCTCAGACTCAGCCTCCCAAGTACTAGGATTACAGGTGTGTGCCACCACACCCAGCTGAGATGGATATTTTATTTTATTTTTGTGGTACTGGAAATTGAACCGAAGGGCATTCTACCTTTGAGCTACACCCCTAGCCCCGTTTTATTTTGAAACAGGGTCTCACTAAGTTACTGTAAGATGGATATTTTAGACGCAGAGAATAACATGTGGGAACCCTGTCATTCTTATACTCGACTCCAGCAGGTCTCAGTTGTGGTCCTGAATTCACAGCATCAGCAATACCTGGAATCTTGTTAGAAGAAATAAAAATTCCTGGATCCCTCATAGGTCCTTCAACAACCAAAATTGTGGGGTGGCCCCATCAATCTGTCTAGGAAGCCCTCCAGATGTTTCTGGAGCAGGCTGAGGTTTGAGAAGCCCTGCTCTGCTCAGTTCATTGTAGCAGCTGTCAAAGGACTTGTACTCTTAACTCCCAGGTCTGTTCTGTTCTTTCTTCCTTTTTTTTTTTTTTTTTCAGTACTGGGGATTGAACCCAGAGGTATTCTACCTCTGAGCTATACTCCTGGCCCTATTTTTTATTTTGAAACAGGGTCTCACTAAGTTGCAGAGTACCTCACTAAGTAGCTGAGGCTGGCTGTGAACCTGCAATCCTCAGCCTCCCAAGTACTGGGATTACAAGCATGTACCACCATGCCTGGCTCTCACAGTCCTTTTCTATTTTCTTTTTCCAGGATATTTCTTTTTTGTATGTATATGATAAAAAATTCAACTTTCTTACTCCCTAGAGATACAATGAACTTTGTCTTTTTAATCCTAGATGAGTAAGCCAAATGATATGCTTATATGCCTGTTTCGAAATTTTTCATCTTCATGATGGCTACGGACTCCCTACTCCAATAGATGAAAGTTTAGTGCGCTAACCTCTTCCACATAACATATATATATATTTTGTGTGTGTGGCGCTGGAGATCAAAACCAGGGCTTCCTCCGTGGTAGGCAGGCACTCTACCACTGAACTACATCCTCAGTCCTTAACTGACTCTGTGTGGGGTGTGTGTGTGTGGGGGGGGTTGTGTGTATGGAGGAAAAGCACTTGGAAATTGAACCCAGGGGCATGCTACACTGAGCTACATTCTAGTCCTTTTTGTTTTTTTATATGTATGTATGTATGTATGTGGGGTTGAACTCAGGAGCATTCTAACTCCAAGCCACAGCCCCCAGCCCAATTTTATTTTTTGTTTTGGAACAGGTTCTTGCTAAGTTGTGATGTCTTACTACTTGCTGAGGCTGTTCTTGAACCTGCAATCCTCCTGTCTCAGCATCCCAAGCACTGAGATTACCGGCATATGTCACCATGCCTGGCTTCCCAGCCTATTTTTAAAATTCTTTTTGGAAATAGGGTCTCATTAAGTTGTGGAGGGCCTCACTAAGTCTCTGAAGCTGTCCTCAAACCTGTGATCCTCTGTTTTAGCCTCCCGAGTACTGGGATTATAGGCAAGCGTCACCACACCTGGCTTCCTGGCCCTATTTTTAAATTTTTTCTTTGGAAATAGGGTCTCACTAAGTTGTGGAAAGCCTCACTAAGTTGCCGAGGCTGGCTTTGAACCCACAATCCTTCTGTCTCAGCCTTACAAGTACTGGGATTACAAGTGTGCACCACCATATCCAGCTTTTTGTTTTTTTTTAATGGTACTGGAGAATGAACCACTGAGCTCTACCACTGAGCTGTATCCCTAGCACTTATTATTATTATTTTCTTAATTAATTAATTTATTTTTTGCAGTATTGGGGATTGAACCCAGGGGCACTCTACCTCTGAGCTACAACCCTAGCCCTATTTTTTTATTCTTTATTTTTGAAACAGGGTCTCACTAAATTGTGGAGGGCCTCACTAAGTAACTGAGGCTGGCCGTGAACCTGTGATCCTCTGGTCTCAGACTCCCTAGTACTGGGATTACAAGAGTGCACCACCATGCCCGGCTTTACTTTTTATTTTGAAAGAGAGTCTTGCTAAGTTACTGCACACTGGCAGCAAACTTGCAATCCTCCTGTCTCAGCCTCCTAACTATTAGGAATATAGGTGTGCACCTCTGTACCTGGAGAGCTCTTAGTTTTTTGTATCTCTAGGCTCTAATTTATTTAACTTGTTTAAACAAGTTTAACTTGTTCCTATTTATTTATTTACTCATTCATTCATTCATTCTGAGGATTGAACTCAGTGGCATTCTATCTCCAAGTTACCCTCACAGCCCTTTTTGTTTTTTATTTTGAAATAGGGTCTTACTAAGTTGCTAAGGCTGGCCTCGCATCGATACTCCTCCTGTCTCAGCCTCCCAAGTATTGGGATTACAGGCATGTGCCACTACACCCAAGTTGGAAAATCTTTTAATGGACCCAGGAGGAGCTCCACAAATTCCTTTAGTGATAAAAATATCTGATATAAAGCCGGGCGTGGTGGCGCACGCTTGTAATCCCAGCATTCGGGAGGCTGAGACCAGAGGATCTGGGTTCATGGCCAGCCTCAGCTACTTAGTGAGGCACTCCGCAACTTAGTGAGACCTGGTTTCAAAATAAAGAATAAAAAATAGGGCTAGGGGTGTAGCTCGGAGGTAGAATGCCCCTGAGTTCAATCCCCAGTACCGCAAAAAAAAAAAAAAAAAAAAAAAAAAAAAAATCTGATATGTTCTTTCTTCTATGTCTTCAAAGAAGATGTAAAAACAGAAAACAAACAAACAAATAAAAAAACCCAATAAATTTTCTAGCAGAGAATATAGGTTACCTGATTTTGTCCCAAAAGGCTTTACAGTAATTCCAAAGACAAAAGAACTGAAGAAGGCAAACTGTGGAAGTGCAGAAGCAAATGGGAACATTTTAAAACACCTAAAATAGCCAAATCAATCTCACTTGAGCACTGTACAACTGGCAAAAACAAAAACAAAAACAAAAACAAAAAAACAGACTCTAAGCCAGGCACGGGGGTGCATGCCTGTAATCCTAGCTACTTGGGAGGCTGACACAGGAGGATTGCAAGTCTAAGGCCATCCGGGGCAAATTGGTGACACCTTATCTCAAAATAAAAAATAGAAAGGGCTTGGGGTGTAGCTCAGTGAGAGAGCACACCTGGGTCCAATCCTTAGTATAGACAAACACCTATCAGGCTGTAAGGGCAGAGATATCTGTCTTCTTCTTACACCTAGAACTAGCAAATTAAACTGTGGGGAGAAGCTTACAGACATAGTGGCTGTCTCTTCCACTCATCTCCTTCTCTACCTTGCAGAATATTGACCCAGACTTTAATTTTCCCTGTGGCAACACCATTTGCTGACTGCTTTGCATGAGACACCACAGTAAGTCTTTTCCACACCACCAGGTACTGACCTTCCCCACCACTCTGCCAATAGGCTGGCTTACTTGATAATAAAAATAATTGCCTAATGACAAGTCAGCTGTGATAGCTGCACTGCTGGCAATACTCCATGCACATTGTTTTAATTAAAACAAACACAATTGGGAGGTCCTTGATGCGGGACATGAGGGTTTCCTGGGTTTTGAGTCTAAAGCCTTTGGCAGCACATATGTTCCCTACCCCAAAGTGTGAAGGCCGTGATTGTTGAAGCCTCAAAGGATTCTGTCCATTTTTAACAGCATATTAGAAAATAAAAAACCAAGTAATATGGTTCACACAAGAGAACATTTTGAAGTCACATTTCATTTTCTTCTTAAAATATAGAAATACGAAAAATAAGGAACTCTCAAAAGTAAGTTAATGGTGGCAATTTGGCTAAAATGAAGTGTTAAATCTACATGGCAGAGTGTGTGCTCATTTCTATTTAAGGTACTTTTAAAATTTAATGTCATGCTTTTTTTTTTTTGTGGCACTGGGAATTGAACCCAACCCTATTTAATTTTTATTTTTATTTGGAAACAGGGTCTTACTAGGTTGATGAGAGTCTCACTACTTGCTGAAACTGTCCTCAGACCTGTGATCCTCCTGTCTCAGCCTCCCAAGTACCAAGATTATACACATGTGCCACCACGCTTGGCTAGTGTCATGCTTTTAAATTGTTTTTGTGGGGGTACTGGGGATGGAACCCAGGACCTCTGTTGAGCTACACTTGCCTGGAATTGTTTCTTACTACTTTGTGAGGTAGAGAAATAAAATTATATCAGTTTGTGAAAATAAAAACAATGCCTGATATTGCTAAGGGAAAGCCTCGTTTCTTGTCATAGTTCCCATTCAAAATGAAGTCCTTTTACACTCTATCAGCACTTTAAGTGTGAGAGCTACACTTGTTATGACCGCCTCTAGGGGTCAGTATAACTCGAAGGATGAGCAAGTCTGGTAAACAGAAATCAAAGGATTAGTAGGGGTGGAGGGAGGAATATGGGGTAACTACACATTAAGCTTCCTAGAGACTGAGGACAACAAAATGTCCAGGGTAAGCCAAATCTAGGCCTGTCCACACAGTGTTTTGGTTTGTGTTCAATGGAAACTTGAGGAACAAATAATATTTGGCTTATTACATAAACTCCCCTAATCTAGTGAGAGCATGATTCTCTTCATATAAGCCATCTACTTACCTTTTCTGATGTCTGTCTGGCACTTTGTGCATAGACCTCCAAGATGTTAGAGCTAAGCACCACAAACTGGTTCTCCCAAATGTAATAGCTGCTCAATCCAAGCTTATTTTCAGAATTATATGAGTGGCTGGCTGTGGGTTTTATTCTTTTTACCTCTAAACCACATTACACTACCTATGCAGAAGTATGGCGATTATAACCCTACATTTGGGGACACTCATTAATGAAACTCTATGCCAGTATGCGGCCTATCATCATGCGGCATCAATCTCAGAGACAGCCCAAGTGCTGAAATACAAGGAGAGGTAATTAATGACACGCTTCCTGGTCTTTTTCTCTGTGCCTTGGGATGATACTCCTGGGGACCACAGCTGATCAATAATTGTCTGCCTTAATTGATGACCACTATGCAGGGAGAGTTTAACGGTTTTGGCAATCATTATGCTACAGGAGAAATAGCATTGTATTCTTCTCCTCCTTTAACGGGATAGGAAGGAATAGCATTTGGGCTTGTCTAGGAATAGTCTTTGGGCGTAAGAAAGGAAATCATTTTCTATTCCTTGCAAACTTTGATTTACAAAAGAATGCCGAAAGCTAAAAGCCTTGTTGATTTATCATGTGAAGCAAAGAGTAATTTTTCTCCCCTTGTTATGCTTTCATATAATCATGCTCACTGCCTGGACGGGTGGCATTAAAGAATTTCTGAATAAAAATAATAATTTCTTGCTTTCAACCTCCATAATTCACACCGGCAGACACCCTGCTGGCTGGTGATGCCTACTGCCAGTGACGCTCAATCTTTCCCGCCTGCCACTTATCTGCCTCTCGCAGCTGCGCGTCCCATTGATCGTTGTACCTGCAGGATAATGTGCCCGTAGGCGTTCTTCAGCAGATTAACCACATCCGCATGAGACAGCCCATCCAAAGGTTGCCCATTAATGCTGACAATCCGATCTCCAACCTGGAAGGACAAAAGTGGGGAAAATCACTATCATTAAGAAAAATTAAATTTGAGATGAATGCTTAAAATTCTTTATAAGTCATATTTCCCATTTGTGACCATTGTGAAGATGCTGTGTTGCTACTGTGTGTGCACATTCGAGAAGCATGAGGAATTTTTATGGCTTTCCCCAAATGCAGACCAATCAGAGAGACAAGAAGGGGGTCAGATTTGATTACTAAAAGGCACGGTAGGTCACCTTTGTATTTGGGTAATAGTGGTGTTTCAGACATCCATTCACTAGTAATAGTGGGGTGCACAAATTAACTGTTCAATAAAGCACAGATGAGGAAGCCAAATATTTTCTGCTTTATTTTTCTACCTCAGTTAAGATTAAAGGGCAATAGGAAAAAAAAAATCATAAAAATGTTGATTTTTTTTTTTTTTTTGGTTAGGGGAAGATTCTAA
Source organism: Graphiurus murinus (assembly GCA_004027655.1). Classification (NCBI taxonomy): domain Eukaryota; kingdom Metazoa; phylum Chordata; class Mammalia; order Rodentia; family Gliridae; genus Graphiurus; species Graphiurus murinus. The sequence continues at coordinate 19,545 of PVLC010013066.1, read as the reverse complement.
GGTCAAACTCCTCTGAGCTGAAAACCAATTTTGGGTAGAATGAGGTGCTAAAAAGCGTCTGGGAAGGCTTGCAAAGGTACTGCAATTTCTTCTTTTACTGAAAAGCTTTGATATAAACAATAACATTTTTATATGCCCAGGGACCTAATGATTTTGGGTATGAAGTTCCTTGAATGCATTTTGCCCTCAACATGGGTCTCTGAGGGTTTTCAGAATTCCAATTTTAAACAAGGCATCCAGGGCCTTAGTGTCCTCCCCTACCCTGTCACAAGCTGTCAGCACTTAAATCAGTCCCCTCTTGCTTACTTTAAGCTTCTGTGTACGTGCGGCCACTCCACTGGCCTGAATCATGGCAATAAATATGGGGATATCTCCTAAGGGACTTCCTTTTCCTCCAGCAATACTGATTCCAAGGGCATCGCTGAGCTCCTAAAACAGAAAGAAAACATCACACTTGAATGTTTAATAAAAAGCCACAATCTGATTGTCCCCAGATTGCTGTTGAACAAAATCCTTTCATGCGGCAGGAGGCCAGGATCACAAGGGGAGTTAGGAGCAGGGCCTTTGGAATTAGCTGTGGAGTCTTGGAGAAGTTAGACTCTTAGAAACTCCATTTCTGTGTGCAAAATGGGAAGAATACTATGTACCTCACAGTGATGGCTTGAAGGTTAAATGAAATAATACGGCACAGTCCTGGCCTATAGAAAAGGCTTGATAAAAAGCAATAATAGAGCTGGGTGTAGTGGTGCATGCTTGTAATCCCAGTACTTGGGAGGCTGAGACGGGAGAATCTCAGGTTCACAGCCAACTTTGGTGACATGAGGCCCTCTGCAACTTAGACCCTGTTTCAAAATAAAAAAATAAGGACTGGGGTGTCAATCTCCAGTAACTAACACTCCCCAACGGCAATAGTAGGAATAAATTAAAAAACAAACAAAACCTATGTTACTGCTTAGTGTAGTGGCCAATTTTGATGCCATCTTGGCAAATCTGTTCTCATATGGTGTTTATGATTAAACTGCCACATATATCATGCTCTTCTGGGTGTGAACAAACACACTTGGCTCTAGAAGAGCCATGTGACTGCATTAAAACAAAGGATCCTAGAGGACACCCACTGTGGCGACAGTAGTTTGGAGAGAGAAGTGAAATAAGACTGAGAATGATCCCCAAGGTGGAAGTGGGAAAACACATTGCTCTGCTCCCGGCCCCCATATGTGTGCCCCAGGGTTAATATTTTACAAACCACTAAGAGAATATATGACTCATCTGATTCTGGCGCACGCGCGCGCGCACACACAGACACAGACACACACACACACCCAAGCATCTTTCCTGCTGATTACAATGAAGGACTCCTGTTAAATAGAAGCACCTGCAACCTCTGAAACGTAAAGGAAAGACATCAACTGTGGTGGCAAGTGGTCACTTGGAGAAGTGACAGCAGGGGCACATCGTCCAGTTTTCTTTACTCCTGGCAGCTTTGCTCTGAGGTGGCTCCCAGTCAAAGAACACAAAAGTGAGCTGCTAAAGTTTAGAGAAACCCCATCTTTCTGGTCAGAGAGACAGAAAAGGAGCCTGTGGTTGCTGGAAAGGAAGAGAGGAAGATGCAATGCCTCGGGGCCCAGGATCAAATCCAAAATTGGTTGACATGCAAAGAACTAGAGAGATGTGACCAATTTCCTTCTGAAGTTCTTTAGAATATGTAGCATAGTCAAGCCGGGTGTTGTGGCACACACCTGTAATTTCAGTACTTGGGAGGCTGGGACAAGAAGATTGTAGGTTCAAAGACAGCCTCAGCAAGTAGTGAGACTTTCATCAACCTAGTGAGACCCTGTTTCAAAATAAAAATACAATAGGACTGGTGGTGTAGCTTGGAGGTAGAATGCCCCTGGAATCAATCCCCAGTAATACACACACACGGGCGCACGCAAAATGTAGGACAGTCAAAAGGAAAAGTTATAGCATTGTTGGGTGGGGTTCTCAATTTATATAGATGTACCTACCATTTGTAAAGCTCTAAGTTCAATCCTCAGCATTATAATACCAAATAAAACAAAAATAACTTACATAGATATAAACATATGACAACCATGGTATAAATGTCATTATGGTATAGTAGAGGGACCTTGATGGCTGCAAGGCTTCTACCTCATGTAGTTCATACAACTATGTTAGCCTTTGAGGAACGGTAGTGTTATCATTCCCATTCTACAGATGAGAAAATTGAGGTCCCCTTGTTAATGATCATAGAGCTAATGGTATAGACTAGATTGTATTCCTTTAAAATGAGGCTGTTGGGGTGGGCCTTAATCCTTATAAGGAGGCTTAGTCCATGATATCTTCATAAGAATGGCAGGTAAGGACGCAAGATAATAAGACATTTAAAGAAAAGGCTACATGAGGCCAATGGGAGAAGATGCCCATCTGCAAGCCAAGGAGAGAGGGTCCCAGAGAATCCACACCTGATCTTGGACTTTCTGCTTCCAGAGCTGTGAGACATAAGTTTCTGTTGTTGAAGAAACATGGTCTGTGGCATTTTGATATGGCAGCCCCAGCAAACAAATACAGCCAAATGAGTACACCATCAAACAGAGCTCTGATTGAATCCAGAGAACTAACCTATGCCGAATACTACCTTACTGTTGTTGATTACTATGATTACAACAGGGTCATAATTTTTTTTATTACTTCTTGAACCCCAAATTTATGGTCAAAGTGACTAAAACAGAAGACTACTTTCTAATATTCCGGATATCACACATGAGTTGGAAATCAGGGTTTGACAAATTTATGAACTGAAATGGCCCTTACACAATCTTCTCAAAAGGGCAATTTAGCAACACATATAAAAGCCTTTAATAACAAGCATGGCTTTTTTGTTTTTGGTGGTGCTGGGATTGAACGTAGGCCCCTGCCCATGCTAGGTGAGTGCTCTACCACTGAGCCACACCCTCAACCCCCAGGATAGCTTTTGGTCCAACAATTTCATGTCTAGGAATCAAATGTGAGGTGATTATCCAAAATATGCACAAATGGGAAATGTAAAGATGTTTTCCTATACAAGACAAAATTTGGGAAATATGCTAATAAGAGGAAGGTGGTTAAGAAAATTATAGCACACTCCCAGTGGAACACTATGCAACCAACAGAAACCATGCTATATAGGCTGTCAAAAAATACTGGCATGGCTGGGCATGGTGGCACACGCTTGTAATCCCAGTACTTGGAAGGCTGAGACTGGAGGATCACAGGTTTGCGGCCAGCCTCAGCAACTTGTGAGGCCCTCCACAACTTAGTGAGACTCTGTTTCAAATTAAAGAATAAAAAAAAAATAGGGCTGGGGGTGTAGCTCAGAGGTAGAATGTCCCTGGGTTTAATTCCCAGTACTAGAAAAAAAAATACTGGCATGGCTAGAAGTTCATGTTTTATAATGAAGAAAACAAGCTACAAGAATATGTCCAACATGATATAATTTTTTGTTTTGTAAAACAGATACACACACATGAGATGGGATTTGCCAAAAAATTCCCAGCGTTTACCTGTGTGCTTTTCTGTATTTTTCTGTCCATTTCAGTTACATAGACAACACATTTATTTCAGTAACTTGAAGAGCATACTCCAATCTAACAAATTATATTGGGGGGGGAATATACATTTTTATGCAAATCCAGCAGAAACCAGAATAAAAACAGGAAAATAACTGACTTACCCTAATTATCTCAACAGTCCTTGGTCCTGTATCTGTGCCTATAAAGAAGACCATTAACTTTTTAAAATTCAGAAACAATGCATTTAGGATTGACTACCATTCCAGTATCACTGTCTAGTCCTTTTAAGAGAGGACACTGAAGCAAGCAGGCTTCACAAACTCCTTCTCAACATCAGCCAGGCATCCGTTATCAGGGCTAGGTTCTCTACTTAAAGAAGGGCTCAGTTTGAGATAGATGTAGCCATAATCATTTGGTCTGACAAAAGCTGAAAGACTGCAGCAGCAGCAGCAGCCTCCTGGAACACGTGATTCAATGCTAGGAGGATGAGCCTTTTGTGTTTCATTGTACATTTTTCTGCCCTAATAGAAGATAATCTACCACCCAATGAAACACTTAAAAAAACCCCCTTGTCCCTGCCCTATCCCAAGGGCACATGCACTTCTGACCTCCCTCTAGTGAGGTGTTATTTACTTATTTTTGGTCCTGGGGATTGAACCCAGGGGTATTCTACCTCTGAGCTATATCCCCAGCCCTTTTTAGTTTTTATTTTTAAATGAAACCTTGTTAAGTTGCTTGGTCTCAGCAACTTAGCAAGGCCCTCTGAGATCCTGTTTCAAAATGAAAAATAAAAAGAGCTGGGGGTATAGCTCAGAGGTAGAATGACTTTGGGGTTAATCCCCAGTAAAAAAAAAAAACAAAAAAAACATACACACATACACACACACACACGGGCCTGCCCTCCCCACAGAACAGGACTTTCAGAAAGCTCGTGGCTTAGGTCACCAAACTCAAAGGTTTGAAAACATTAAGGTGACAAGAGAGTTTTTGAAAACCATAATGTTTTTTAAAAAGTTGAGCCACAGAATAATTTTGCAGAGGATGTTCCCATGCCATACCTGGACTTTTCTGTGAAGGATCTGAAGCTCTTTTTGTGCCCACCAGGTTTTGCAAGCCGGTGATGACGGGGGCCAAGGAAGGCCGGCAGCTGCTGTATGTGCTGTGCTGGTCCCCCTGAAAAGGAGACCCCAAGGTCATCTGTGTGCATTCACTGCCTTGGCCTTAAAGGTCCATGCTTATCATTAGTATGCCAGTTGCCAAAGTTACCAGAATTATCCAACAGAAGATTCTTTTTTTTTGGTATTGGAGATGGAACCCAGGGCCATTCTACCTCCAAGCTACACCTCCAGCCCTTTTTATTTTTTTTTTGAAACAGTCTCACTAGGTTGTTGAGAGTCTCACTACTTGCTGAGGTTGTCTTTAAACCTGTGGTCCTCCTATCTCAGCTTCCCAAAGACTGGGATTACAAGCATGTGCTACCATGACTGGCTGAAAATTCTGTGTGTGTGTGTGGTTTTGGGGATCGAATTCAGGGGATTCCTACATCTGAGCTTTTTATTATACCCCCAGTTCTTTTTATTTTTTCTTTTGAAGTAGGGTCTCACTAAGTTGCTGAGAGTCTCTCTACATTGCTAAGGCTGTCCTCGAAACTGTGATTCTCCTGTCTTAGTCTCCAAAGAACTGGGATCATAGAAGATTCTGAAGAGGCCAATGAAGAAAACTCAAAGCACCACACTCTCTACAACCAATCAGGTACACTTGCATATTTCCTCCACTGCTTTCTGCATTCCATATGCTTTTATACATGGTGTTGAGGTAGAATAGAATAAAAATTTAGGCAGAAAGAAGACAGATTGGGAAGGAAAAGGAAAAATAGTTTTAAAATCTGGAGGGGAAGGGTTAAATGAGAAATGTGTGCATGTATGCCTTTACCAGCTTGTACCTAACAAAGATGTATGATTACAATGCACCAATAAAAAAATTAAAAAAAAATCTGGAGAGTTCATAATCTCTAACTCCATCCAATAGGGTGTGTCTGGTCTGAAGCAGAAGCCTCAATGAGCTAACACCCTTAATCTCAATGGCCCTACTCCTGAGATTCCTGAGATCCATGGAGAAGACAAAGATCTGACCTCAGCCAGCCACCACCTATCTTTGCTAAGAAACCTGAGGAAGAGGAGGTCCAGACCTCCGCTGTGCCACCCCTCTTGGTTGTTCAACAAAAGAACTGCAAAGGCTGCAAAGACCCTCTTGGCCCAGACAATCTCCCCTTGCCTGCCTTCTCCCTCAAATCAGCCACTTTCCTAAATAAAATCCTGGTGCATGTTGAAATTCTTTTCTCCACGGAAGCCAAGGACCCAGAAGAGGTATCCTGCTGACTCACAACATTGTCAATCACTAAGGCAGAAAACATGGGATCATTTGAGTTGTTTTTGTTCCACATGAAATCGGGAATATTTCCTAGGATGCCAAATCATGCTTATGACAGTCAATGGTCAATGTGTCATTTGAAACTACATTGAGCATAACTTATTTTATTACCCAAACTGTGTTAGGCATTTTGCTAAAACAAATATGAAAATTCATCAGTTTACAGAAATTTGACCAAATGGAGCCTTCATAGGAGAAAGTAGCAAATATTAAGAGGAAAAAAGGCTTATTTTAGGGATATCTTATCTAAAAAATGTTCCAGAGACAGTAATAGTTTATTCCAGTTGGCTGCATCTCTGTTATCTGATCTTTTTTTCATTTAAATAAGCATCTTCATTTAAATGTCTACAATATGTAGTCATTTATGGCCAATGGCTATTCATGAAAACTGGATACATAGTGAAGGCCCTCTCTAATAGAGACAACATCATGAAAAATAAATATTTTTTCTATCAAATTATCAAGGCTATGCCCAACTGCATTGAAATTTTAAGCTAATGCTGAGATAGGAGGATCAAAGGTTCGAGGACAGCCTCAGCAAGTAGTCAGACTCTCATCAACCTAACAAGATTCTGTTTCCCAATAAGAAATAAAATTGGGTTAGGGGTATAGCCCGGAGGTAGAAGGCCCCTGGGTTCCATCCCCAGTACCACACACACACACACACACACACACACACACACCAAAAAAAAAAAAAAAATTTAAGCTAAGCCTAAGATCATTATCAGTTGACAAATTGCAATTTGATCAATTTCTTTAACTCTGTAGTACTAGTTGTTTAATATAATATTCCTTAAATATGAAAAATTTCAAACATACAAAAAGTTGGAAGAATTATAGATATCCATATATATATTGCTTAGACTCCACAATTAAACAATTGCTATATTTTGTTTAAAATATGTCATCTATTCATCAATCAATTCATCTTTTTAAAGTTTTTGGTGGTACTGGGAATTGAACCCAGTGATGCTCTACTACTGAGGCACATTCCAAGCCCTTTTTATTTTTTATTTTGAGACAGGGTCTTACTAAGTCACTCAGATTGGTCTTGAACTTGCCATCCTGTCTCAGCCTCTTGAATAGCTGGGATTGTAGGCACACACCACTGCATCGAGGTTCGTCTCAGTTAAAAAAAAATCATTTTGCACTGGGTGTGGTGGCGCACGCTTGTAATCCCAGTACTTGGGAGGCTGAGACAGGAGGATCCGGGTTCACAGCCAACCTCAGCTACCTAGTGAGACACTCTGCAACTTAGTGAGACCTTGTTTCAAAATAAAGAAAAAAAAAAAGGGCTGGGGGTATAGCTTGGAGGTAGAATTCCCCTGTGTTCAATCCTCAGTACTGGGGAAAAAAAATCATTTCAATTTAAGTGGCAGATGTCAGTACACTTCAGAATGGATACATACATATATAGATTTTTAAATATTTTTCCTGAAAGGATATGATTCAATAAATGATACCACAATGACTACTCAGCAGTCTCAGACAATGTGTTTGTCAAGGCCCTTATGAATATAGACTGTGCCTGTCTGTGTTCCCCCGAGTAACCTGAGGAAAAGATTTCTCAACTGTTCTTTTTTTTTTTTTCGGTACTGGGGATTGAACCCAGGGGCATTCTACCTCTGAGCTATACCCCCAGCCCTATTTTTTATTCTTTATTTTGAAACCAAGTCTCACTAAGTTGCGGAGTGCCTCACTAGGTAGCTGAGGCTGGCCGCGAACCTGGATCCTCCAGTCTTAGCCTCCAAATGCTGGGATTACAAGCATGTGCCACTATGCCCGGCTTTTATTTTTTATTTTGAAATAGGGTCTCACTAAGTTGCGGAGGCTGGCCGCAAACCCGGATCCTCTGGTCTCAGCCTCCCAAATGTTGGGATTACAAACGTGCGCCACCATGCTCGGCTCAACTGTTCTTTTCTAATACACAATTTTATCTGCAGAGTAAAGATATTTCTTCCTGGTTAGTGGGAAAAACCTTTCTGTAAGGAGGGGGTCAGAGGTCCCAAAGCTACAAGTTTTCTCCTGATGAACCACCTTCTATGGATCAAGTCAATGAGTTGTAATTCTACGTAGTCTTCAAAAGATGACATCTTTCTCTCTACCTTGTAACAGCTCAGAAGGAAATCTGTGTCCCTAGAAGCTCCTAACAGCTTTTTTTTTTTTAAGGTGTTGGGGATTGAATCCAGGGGCATTCTACCACCAAGCTATACCCCCAGCCCTATTTTGTATTCCTTATTTTGAAACAGGGTCTCACTAATTTGCAGAGGGCCTCACTAAGCAGCTGAGGCTGGCCGAGAACCCAGATCCTCTGGTCTCAGCCTCCCAAATACTGGGATTACAAGCATGAGTGCGCCACCACCACTGACTTCTCCTAACAACTTTAAATAGGTCTAGACGTGAACATGCTCAGGAATGGAATCATGGCCTTCAATGCACACTGATAAAGAAATTTCCTTCTTACAGTTGCTGCAAGCCTCCAAAGAGGGTGAACTTTTATCTACTTCAGTCATAATTTTAAGGACAAGGTGATGATTAAATATATTTACCTTAAAAAAACAGAATTAGCCTGGCATGGTGGTGCATGCTTGTAATCCTAGAACTTGGGAGGTTGAGACAGGAGGATCACAGGTTTGAGGACAGCCACAGCAATACAGTGAGACTCTAAGCAACCTAGTGAGACCCTCTCTGTTTCTAAATTAAAAAAAAAATAGGTCTAGGGGTATAGCTTGGAAGTAGAAGGCCTCTGGGTTCAATTCCCAGTACCACAAAAAATAAAAAACAAAAAAACTGGATTAAACTCTTCTTCCCTCTTAAATAAATGTTCCATACAAGAAAGTTACGGAAAAGTATTTGATACTTTGTCCCAGATCTTTGAACTCCAATGGCTTACATTTATATACCAGATAAATTGTAATGGAGATATATATATATATATATATATATATATATATATATATATATATATATATATACACACACACACACATAGTCATTTAGTGATGGCCTTCTACACTTATGAGCTAGGTATTTAACCTGACTATGAACTTTATTAATCATGTAGATGCTCACATGCATTTCTTAGGAGTGTCAGGAATCTGGTTCTACCTAGCACCTTAGGTATCACTCCAAATTCTTCTTTAAAAACACAAGCACATGAAATTCCAATACTTGAGAGTCTGAGACAAGAGGATCACAGGTTTCAGGAGACTGTACAGTAACTTAGCAAGACCTTGTTCCAAAATAAAAAATAAAATAGGGCTGGGTAGAAAAATAGGCCCAGAGGTAGAACCCCTCCCCTATCAGGTTCTATCTCCAGTCAGTCTCAGTCTCTCAGTCTCTCAGTCTCTCTCTCTCTCTCTCTCTCTCTCTCTCTCTCTCTCACACACACACACACACACACACACACACACACATACCCCACCCCCAAATAAAACAAAACATCCCACAAGTTCCTTGGAACCCCTCAATGGCTTTGCACATCTGCTCTCTCTGTCTGGATGCCTTCTCCTTTCCCTCGAACTCCTTTTGAAGTGATAGGAATGGAACCTTCTCTGTGTAGCTCTCTCTTACACATATTCTAGCACAGCAGAAAGAATAATTTCATCTCCAGCACGGTTCATTCTGCACTCTAGTCTCCTGAGTACATTCAGAACGCTAAGGACGAGGCCTGGTTGAGAGACTGCTTGTATCCCCAGGTCCCGCTGGCCATAGAGGCCTAGGCAGCATCCTTACTACCTGTTTATTTCTGGAACCCGCAGCAGCAACACTGCATCTTAGTACATATATTTGCTGCCCATTATGTAAGCCAGCAATGGAAAAAAAAGTTCCAAACTTAACCTGGTGTTTACTGGGGTTGACTGCTTTGGAGATTGTCTAAGACAAGCTGGCTAGTCTGGAATCCTATCTGAATAAGGGTGTTTCTCCCTGTCCATTTTGGGACAGCAGTGAGGCAAAGGAGGCAGCTTATATCTTTCCAGAAGCACCAATGTGCTCACTACAAGTCAGAGCATCATCTGGACAAAGGCCTGGCAGAGGTGTGAAGTCTAAGGTAACTGTGTAGGGGACTGGAAGTCAGGCTTTAAACTTCAAAACAAAGGCTGGGCCATAACCCCTGTAACAGGGGTCACATGCAAGTTTCTGCAGTTGCATTTTTGGTACCAAACTGGACTAAACACACAATCTACCATCTTGACTGTGTCAGACATTATAATGAAAAAAAAAAAAAAAACGGTGAAATATACTTTGCTTAGAGCCAGGCGTGGAGGCGCACGCTTGTAATCCCAGTATTTGGGAGGCTGAGACCAGGGGATCCGGGTTCGCGGCCAGCCTCGGCTACCTAGTGAGGCACTCCCCAAACTACAAAATAAAGAATAAAAAATAGGGCCAGGGGCTAGCTCGGAGATAAAATGCCCCTGAGTTCAGCCCCTAGTACTGCAAAAAAACCCAAAACAAAACAAAACAAAAAAACCCCAACTTTGCTTAAAAGAAGAAAAGTGGCATTTACATCAGCCTTACACATAAACATAAGTTGTTTGCTAACCCAGAAAATATCACCCACTAAGGCCTCCCATGGGAGGGACCCCCACACTTGGATCTCCTAGGAATACATATTAATTGCCTTCAACATGTGTGAGGGGCTATTCACAAGTTAACTTTACAGCAATATTTAATTGAATGAATAGAACAATGTTGTGCTAATGAGGGTCAAATTACCACCAGATGTTGCCTCTTTTTTTTTTTTTTTTTTTTAAATAAACACAGCTGTGTGCAAAGGCAATATAGAACTAATAGTGGGAAAGAAAAGTGGTTCTAAGAAAACATTTGCAGGCAATTAAGGAGAGAAAAATCTAGGGATTAATGAATTTCCATCCCACCTTTCATTTTTGTTTCAAACACATGAAAACACACTGAACTTGGTCGTGTGACTATGTTGTATGCTAGACATTACTTCTAAACAATCATTTATGCAATAAGGAACTGTTTTCCATGGGAGCAGGAGGGTGAGTCTGTTTGCTGAGACCATCAACAACCTGACTGTTTTGAGACATCTTCCTTGAGGAGGCCCAGGAACCGGCTCGGAGTCTTCCGATCTCTAGCTGCACCAGCCCCTGTGCACACTTGGGAAGACAAGAAGAGAAAAGGATAAGAATGAAACGCAGTAGCATTTAGGTTCTCAAATGCCATAGCAGAGCCTCCACTCTGCTCTGGAGTTAAGAATGAGAAAAGGGTCATGAAATCAAAAGGCATAAAGGCTCACCCAAAAGCCAAACAAAATAATGCAGATTTAGAAACTCAGTAGCATTCATCTCATGACTTCTTTGCATGTATTAAATGGATTTGATTTTAATTCACCTCCCTTCTCTTCCTTCTACCTTCTTTTTTTGTGTGTGTGGTACTAGGGATTGAACTCAGAGGCGTTCTACCTCTGAGCTATACCCCCAGCCCTATTTTTTATTCTTTATTTTGAAACTGGGTCTCACTAAGTTGTGGAGTGCCTCACTAGGTAGCTGAGGGTGGTCGCGAACCTGGATCCTCCGGTCTCAGCCTCCCGAATGCTGGGATCCTTCTACCTTCTGATGAAAGTTTTCATGAGTAGCAAAATAAGAAAAAATGGTGAAGAAGATGGCAAAATCAAACACGAAGATCATCCTCTCTCGGAGGATTTCTCTGAGAGATCAGAATTTTTTTTTTTTTCTTTTTTTCTTTTTTGCGGTACTGGGGATTGAACTCAGGGACATTCTACCCCCGAGCTACACCCCCAGCCCTAGTTTTTATTCTTTATTTTGAAACTGAGTCTCACTAAGTTGCAGAATGCCTCACTAGGTAGCTGAGGCTGGCCGCGAACCTGGATCCTCCGGTCTCAGCCTCCCGAATGCTGGGATTACAAGCGTGCGCCACCACGCCTGGCTCTAGAGATCAGAATTTTAAAACAAAATTTATCTGTTTTTGTAAAAGCTTGCATGGTTATTTGCAAAACACAGACTAAAATGTGCCTGGCTATAAGGGAATGGGAAGGAGGGTCAGGTGGCAGGGACATGTGGAAGTGCACATCTCTACCTCGGGTGGGGAAAGCAGCATGGTGGTAGGAGACCACTCAAGCAGAGCCATGGCATTCGGGGCATGTCATGCTCTGTCATGCTGCTTTTCAATTTTCAGTTGTGAAATGGAGGAATTGGTGTAGATAATCTTTAACTTTCCTTGTCAGAGCCCTAGGGAGGAGGATGGATTCTGTGCTCCAGGAGAGTCTGTTCCATTCAAAGCACTTAAACAAGTGAGGATACTTAGAATTCTTTTTTTTTTTTTTTTTTTTTTTTGTGGTACTGGGGATTGAACCTAGGGACATTCTACCTCCGAGCTACACCCCTAGTCCTATTTTTTATTCTTTATTTTGAAACAGGGTCTCACTAAGTTGCAGAGGGCCTCACTAAGTAGCTGAGGCTGGCTGCGAACCTGGATCCTTCAGTCTTAGCCTCCCAATCACTGGGATTACAAGCATGCGCCACCACACCTGGCTTAGAATTCTTGCAAGTATGAAAAAACTAGCTTGGGAATCCCTTCATTCCATTCTGTTAGCCGATACTACACAACTTTCTTTTAAAGCTACCCCTGGTCATTTGAAGAGATTATATTTCTAGAGAAATGAGTTTGCATAAGACCCAGGCCAGTTTATAACCGAGGGGGCTGGAGCCGTTCTTGTGGGCTTCGGGGGAGGCAGTGGGGCGGAAGGGAGCCTGTACTCACCTTGAGGATGGTGGCCACTGTTTCCTGTGAGGCATTTCTCAGGTCCTCCCCATTCACAGACAAGATCTGATCCCCCTGAATCAACCTCCCATCCAGATCTGCGGCACCTCCTTTCACGATGTCAGAAATAAACACTCCACTTCCATTTCTGTCAACACCAGAAAGCAGTGGGGTTATGGGCACAATCTAGTATTCCTAACTAAAATCTACCATTATTAACATTCTATATAGATGTACCAAATCCTAACACTTGGAAGAAGGACCCTATAAAACCATCAAGCCAACACTATCCACTAACTACTCAAATGATAACTTTCAGAGTGCTCACCTTGAAACAGTTTATGCCTACTTATTTTGACTATTTTATATTTTTATTTGTCCAGGGCATAATTTCTGCAAGATGAAAATTTTAGTGGAGTGAAATGGAAATTTATTTATTAGTGGCACTTGGGATTGTACCTAGGGGTATTCTATGACTGAGCTATATTCCCCAGCCCTTCTTCTCTTTTATTTTGAGACTGGGTCTCACTAAGTTATTGAGACTGGTCTTGAACTTGCAATCCTCCTGTCTCAGCCTCCTAAGTACTGGATTACAGGTGTGTGCCTCCATGCCCTGCTGGAAATTACTTTAAAATGTGGAGTTAAGTATATTTAAAATGGTTCTGGGTGTGATGGCACATGCCTGTAATCCCAGTACTTGGAAGTCTGAGAAAGGAGGATCACAGGTTTGAGGCCATCCTCAGCAATTTAGCAAGGCTCTCAGTAACTTAGCAAGACCCTGTTAAAAAAAAAAAAAAAAAAAAAAAAAAAAAAAAAAGGAGCCGGGCATGGTGGCACAGGCTTGTAATCCCAGTACTAGGGAGGCTGAGACCAGAGGATCTGGGTTCCCAGTCAGCCTCAGTTGCTTAGTGAGGTCCTCTGCAACTTAGTGAGACCCTGTTTAAAAATAAAAGAATAAAAAAAAAGGGCTGGGAGTGTAGCTTGGAGGTAGAATGCCCCTGGGTTCAATCTCCAGTTACACACACACACACACACACCCCAAAAAACTACAGAGGTACATGAGGGCTTGTGAGGTTATATATTAAACCAACTTGAATTTTCCCTAAGAAGATGGTTGACACAATTTCAGGCCATACTTGCGGTATCACCTGGAAATGTGCAGCCCTGTTGGGATAAGCATATACTAGATACCCAGAGTCAGTAAACCACTGAAGCTAGAATGACCAGTTCCCAGTACTACTTTCCTTTCTAATTTACCAAAAGAGAAACTTACTAATACAATCCTGGAATAATTACTATGATTCCTATCGAATGGCTAAGCAGTAAGATTTCAAAAAGGCAGCCTCCTCACTAATCTATATATTTGGTGCAAACTCATATGGGGACAGCTTTTTTTCTTTTGTTTCATTACTGCGGATTCAATGCAGGGGCACTCTACTACTGAGCCACATACTCTGCTCTTTTAATTTTAAACTTTGAGAGAGGGTTTTGCTAAGTTGCCAAGGCTGGCCTTGAATTTGTGATCGTTCTGCCTCAGTCTCCTGAGTAGCTGGGATGACAGGCATGCACTGTGCCACCCATCTGGGGCTATCTTTTTTAAAATACTATCATGAAGAATTTATGAGGGTGCCAGGCGTGGTGGCACACGCTTGTAATCCCAGCATTTGGGAGGCTGAGACCGGAGGATCCGGGTTCGCAGCCAGCCTCAGCTACCTAGTGAGGCCCTCCACAACTTAGTGAGACTCTGTTTCAAAATAAAGAATAAAAAATAGGACTGGGGGTATAGCTTGGAGATAAAATGCCCCTGAGTTCAATCTCCAGTACTACAAAAAAAAAATTATGGGGGTGAGGGATATAGCTTAGTGGTAGAGCATTTGTCTAGCATGCTCAAGGCCTTGAGTTCAATCCCCAGCACCACATTAAAAAAAAAAAAAAAGCCGTGGTTTAAACTGGGCGTGGTGGCACACGCTTGTAATTCCAGTACTAGGAAGGCTGAGACAGGAGGATCTGGGTTCACGGCCAGCCTCAGCTACCTAGTGAGGCCCTCTGCAACGTAGTGAGACCCAGTTTCAAAATAAAGAATAAAAAATAGGACTGGGGGTGTAGCTCGGGGGTAGAATGCCCCTGGGTTCAATTCCTAGTACTGCAAAAAAAAAAGAATTTTTGTTTGCCACTCGACTCAACCAGATCAATTTTCTTTAATATCGTATAAATCTACCTTTTGCTATTAGCTGTTTCTTGGATATAGTTGCATTAACTAACTGCTGCAAGCCTCAGATCTAAGTATTCCAAGCCTCAGATCTAAGTATTCCAAGTTGCAAGGACCTTGTTAGCTGTTCTTACTCTAGAAGGAAATACAACAATTTGGGTTGATCTGGCTTGGAGTTCTATCTTTTTTTTTTTTTTTTTGCGGTACTGGGGATTGAACTCAGGGGCATTCTACCTCCAAGATATACCCTCAGCCCTATTTTTTTATTCTTTATTTTGAAACCGAGTCTCACTAAGTTGCGGAGTGCCTCACTAGGTAGCTGAGGCTGGCCGCGAACCCGGATCCTCCAGTCTCAGCCTCCCAAATGCTGGGATTACAAGTGCGCCACCACGCCCGGCTTGGAGTTCTATCTTGATAGGGCAGGGTTTTTTTTTTTTTTTTTTTTTGATAAGACTTTGCTCAGGAATCTGACCTATGGTGTTCATGTATCCATAAGTATCTTAGTTTTGGAAACCCATCACCAGTCTACACCAGGCTTCATGTTTCAGTGTTCATGGGTGGGGAAGGAAAAGGCCCACCACGCCCTTACCGCTTCCCAACAATGCTCAGGCCCAGTCCTCGGCCAGCCTTCTTCTGCAGATCCACAGGGAATATCTCCAGGTTCTCCTCATCCCGGTAGTGTGCCTCATCTCTGTACACCACCAGCCGGACCTTCTGTGGGGTCTGCCTCAGGGCTGTGATGGCCTCTTCGTGGCTGGAGCTCCTCAGGTCAATCCCATTAACCTGCAACAGCGGGGGTGCAGGGGTGGGCTGCTGACAGCAGAGGCCTCTCTGCCTGCCTGAGCTCCTGATCCAACCAGGGAGAAATCTCTAGAAATTTCCAGTCTTTCTCAAAGCACACAGGTGTGACCACGAGCAGCATGAGCTGCCTCAAATATAAATGAGGAAAGCCCTACACAAGCCACCCCACAGAGGGTGTGTTAATGTGCATGGTCACACAATTCATGCTGCTGTGAACTTTACTACAGAGAGAGAGAGCACAAGCTTTTGAGCATGAGCTGACTTATTTGAGGTTGAAGGGAAATAAATATTAGTGTTCAGGCAGCACATTTATTTATTTACTTATTTTTCTGGTATTAGGGGTTGAACTCAGGGGTACTCTACCACTGAGCTATACCCCTAGTTCTTTTTACTTTGAAACAGGGTCTTGCTAATTTACTGAGGCTGTCCTTGAATCTGCGATCCTCCTGTCTCAGCTTACCTGGGTTCAATCCTCAGTACTGCCACACACAGTTACACACATACACACACACACACACACACACACACACACAAAGTCGTGAAGACTAAATGAAATAAACCCTATCAAGCATTTGGCACAGAGCTTGACACAGTTATTTTTTACTAAGTTAGAGCCTGGTATTTTACCAGGCACTGAGGTGACTATAGCCAGGGCTGTTTCTCTTTCCACATGCCCACTCACCGATACTTTAGGCCACTGAATGCATTCTCAGTGTTTGCAAGATAAATCCACAGAGCAGGGGTGCAAACTATGTTGCTAAGAAATATAGTCTGAGTTGATTATTTTTCTGTGTTCCAATAGATGGCACACAAGACTTCTCCTGTTACTCAATAAAAAACAAAACAAAACAAAACAAAACAAACAAAAACCCAAAAACAAAAAACAAGGGCTTTCCCTGGATTGAAGGTGAACCTTTAAAGTCTCTAAATACCTTCTGAAAGAGTCTAACAAATATACTTTTAACGAAAAACACTGTCATTAAACTCCAATACTGTGAAAGCAATGTCTACTAAATTCTGGCTAAAGTGTAAGCCTAGATCAAGAGCACTACTCACCGTGCTGATGACCAGGATGGAAGCATAGCGGTGCAGTTAGAACATCAGAAGTGGCTTACCTAGGACCCTCACAGAAGTGCTGTGTGCACTATTTAGGACACAGAGGATGGATTGAACAGTGAGGCTTCCTATTTGAGAAAAAGTGCTTGCAGAAGCCTCCATCATCCATGGAGGCTGTTGTATATTGTGGTTAGGCCAGGCACATGGGAAGTGGGTGAGCCATGGTTTGAGAATGAAAAGAACCAATCTAGGACTGCCATTCATTCTTTTATTCCACTGGGGAAAATCAGGCATTCACGCTCTTTTTGTTTCCATTCATCTCAATACAGAATTGATAATGGGGGTAGAGGTAGAGTAAGAGGAAGGACTGGCCTAAAAGGAGAACCAGAAAGAAGATAGTCCATGTTCATCACAGAACCATATACATCTTGCCATGCTAAAAATTTATGCATGTGTATTTATGTTTATAGTTGCATAATTCACAATTGCCAAACTATGGAACCAACCAAGATGTCTATCAACAGATGAATAGATTACAAAACTCTGGGATATGTACACAATGGAATTTTACTCAGCCATAAAGAAGAACAAAATTATGTCATTTGCAGGTGAATGGAGGGATCTGAAAAACAGTATGTTAAGTGAGATTAGTTAGGCAAAAAAAGTAAAAAATCAAATGCTCTCCCTAATTTGTGGAATATAGGGAGAAAATGGGTAATAGGAGGACATAGACAAAGAAGGAAACCCCTAGATGAGCAAAGAAGGTGACCTACCTTCAGGTAATAGGAGGTAATAGGAGGGGGGGCAGCAGGGAACACCCTAATGCACAGGATGTACATTCACAAACATATCAAAGTCAATCACTAAACCGAACATGGTGGGGGGAGAGGGAATGGGGTGGGAATCAGGGAAGGGTTAAATGAGACCTGTATGCACGTATGTCTCTACCAGTTTGTACTTCACAACAATGTATGAATACAATGCATCAATTAAAAAAATTATTTGACTATATCAAAATCTGACTTGTCCTAACTTTAATGTGAGGGTGGCGTTAAAACCATGGGAGACCAGCTTGCAGAATGCAGAAGACTCACATGTGCAGAAAGCTGTTGTTAGCGAAGTACTGATGTGGGGACCATGAGACCTTGGTCCTTGCATCAGTACTTATTGAGGGGACCTTTCTTCGTGGTCTCAAAACTCCTACCAAAGCTGGCATGTTCTCCAGGGTCCAGGGTGATGAAATATTATGCATCTGTGCTCATCAGAAACAACCCAAACACTTCCAGGTGTAGGGCTAAGCTGCTTAGAAAGAACCATGTTTCTTTTTTTCAGTGCTGGGGATTGAATCCAGGGACATTCTACCTCTGAGCTACACCCCCCAGCCCTAGTTTTTTTTTTTTTTTCGGTACTGGGGATTGAACTCAGGGGCATTCTACCTCCGAGCTATACCCCCAGCCCTATTTTTTATTCTTTATTTTGAAACAGGGTCTCACTAAGTTGCGGAGTGGCTCACTAGGTAGCTGAGGCTGGCCATGAACCTGGATCCTCCAGTCTCAGCCTCCCGAATGCTGGGATTACAAGCATGTGCCACCACACCCAGCTAGGACAATGTTTCTTGACCAAACTTTGAGTTGTATTTCTTATCTAAACAGATGAAGCACTCCTGTCTAAGAGAGGAACCTGTATTTGGCTTTTTTTTTTTTTTTTGCTAGTACTCATGATTGAACCAAGGGGCATTCTACCTCCGAGTTATACCCCCAACACTTTTTACTTTTTATTTTGACAGCAGAGGCTTCACTAAGTTGCCCAGGGCCTCACTAAGGGTCTCACTAAGTTGCTAAGGATCTCACTGAATTGCTCAGGGCCTCACTAAATTGCTGAGGCTGGCCTTGAACCTCCGATCCTTCTGTCTCAGCCTTCCAAGTATTGGGATTACAGGCAGGCATCACCACACTCAGCACTGTATTTTTATTTTGAGGCTGGGTCTCACTAAGTTTTGCAGGCTGGCCTGGATCTTGGTATCCTCACACCTCAGCCTCTCAAAAAGTTGAGATTACAGGACTGTACCACTGTGCCTGGCTTCCTGCTAAGCTTTACCGAGTGTTTACTTACACATAAATATACTCTATAAAAGAGAGCAGCTAGGATGGTGGTGCAGCCTGTAATCCCAGTACTTGGGAGGCTGAGATCGGATGATTGCAGGTTTGAGGCCAGCCTCAGCTACTTAGCGAGGCCCTCTGCAATTTAGTGAGACCCTGTTTCAGAATAAAAAATAGGACTGAGGGTGTAGCTTGGAGGAAGAATGCCCCTGGGCTCAATCCCCAATATCATTTAAAAAAAAAAAAAAAAAAAAAAAAGAGCAGTTATAGTTGAGGGCTTATTCAACACAAATAGAGATGGCTAAAAATTTTTTTTGAGGCCGGGCATGGTGGCTCACGCTTGTAATCCAGTACTTGGGAGGCTGAGACCAGAGGAGCAGCCAGCCTCAGCTACTTAGTAAGGCCCTCTGCAACTTAATGAGACCCTGTTTCAAAGTAAAGAACAAGCCGGGCGTGGTGGCGCACGCTTGTAATCCCAGCATTCGGGAGGCTGAGACCAGAGGATCCGGGTTTGTGGCCAGCCTCAGTTACCTAGTGAGACACTCTGAAACTTAGTTTCAGAAAAAAAAAAAAAAAAAAAAAGTTGACCTGAATATAAAATAGTGATTACTAGAGGCTGGGAAGTAGGGGGCAAGGGATATGGGTAACAGGAGGC
>PVLC010013065.1:31654-42857 GCA_004027655.1 Graphiurus murinus | reverse complement strand
TTTCTTTCTTTCTTTCTTTCTTTCTTTCTTTCTTTCTTTCTTTCTTTCTTTCTTTCTTTCTTTCTTTCTTTCTTTCTTTCTTTCTTTCTTTTCGGTACTCGGGATTGAACTCAGGGGCATTCTACCTCCGAGCTATACCCCCAGCCCTATTTTTTAATTCTTTATTTTGAAACCGAGTCTCACTAAGTTGCGGAGTGCCTCACTAGGTAGCTGAGGCTGGCCGCGAACCCAGATCCCCCGTCTCAGCCTCCCAAATGCTGGGATTACAAGCATGCGCCACCATGCCCGGCATTTTTATTCTTTATTTTGAAACAGGGTCTCAGTTAGTTGCAGAGGGCCTCACTAGGTAGCTGAGGCTGGCCATGAACCTGGATCCTCTGGTCTCAGCCTCCCAAATCCTGGGATTACAAGAGTGCACCACCACGCCCGGTGGTATAAAATTCTTGAAAAACCTCCATATTCTATAAAACCATACACTGGAAATCACAGAGATTGTGGGAAAACAGAGCAAGAAGCAGATTACTCAAAACCCATGCAGCCTGGCAATCAGAACACCGAAAACTGGTTGCAATCCTAATAAAAATACTAGTAGAGGAAAATAGACATTTTACATCTCTGATAGGTGCAAAACGCTACAGTAAATCAGGACTTTATCTAAAAAAAAAACAGGTTAGTGGAAGTGTGGGTAAGGAAGTGTTTAGGCTGATGAATTACAGAGACAAGGGCAATGTAAAGACAGTTGAGGCTGGGCATGGTGGTGCATGCCTGTGATCCCAGTACTTGGGAGGCTCAGACAGGAGGATGGCAGGTTCATGACCAGCCTCAGAAACTTAAGTGAGACTTTCAGCAACCTAGTGAGACCCTGTTTTGAAATAAAAAATAATATGGGGCTGGGGATGTAGCTTGGAGGTAGAATGTCCCTGGATTCAATTCCCAGTATAAAGAAGAAGAAGGAGGAGGAGGAGGAGGAGGAGGAGGAGGAGGAGGAGGAGGAGAGATGGAAAAGAAGAAGAAGAAGAAGAAGAAGGAGGAGGAGGAGGAGGAGGAGGAGGAGGAAGTGGAGGAGAAGGAGGAGAAGGAGAAGAGGAGGAAAAGAAGAAGGAGGAAGAGAAGGAGAAGAGGAGGAGGAAAAGAAGAAGAAGAAGAAGAAGAAGAAGAAGGAGAAGGAGAAGAAGAGGAGGAAGAGGGAGAGAAGAAGAAGAGGAGGAGGAGGGAGAGAAGAAGAAGAAGAAGAAGGAGGAGGAGGAGGAGGAGGAGGAGGAGGAGGAGGAGGCGAAGAAAAAGAAGGGAAGAAGACTGGGTTGAACAGTACACTAAGCACATCTGCGACAGCCTGAGGTCTCACGCAGCTAGGAGGAAGTTTGTAAGATAGGCATCATGTTCAATAATGCATTCTCTCCCTGTTTGCTACATTTGGCATAAAACATTAAATGTTGGCAAACATTGTGCCTAAATTAACATGACCTCTGTGTTAATTAACATTTGAAAAAAAAATTTCCAGGTTTGTATGAACTAATTTGCATTACAGAAAAGTGAGTTGTTAGAATGACTGTACATTTTTGAGATACACGTTACCAACTGTTTCAGAGTCACATTTGAATTTCATTTGTAAAATAGGAGTAAGAATATTTGCCTCTGATTTGTTAAATAAAGTCATGCATTGCATGCTTAAGTAATTGTTAAGGGGTATTGCAGGTATTTGGTATTGAGATCTTATGACCGTGTAACACTATTCTTTCTTCACTTACTTGCTTACCAATATTGGGAAAGTTACTTAAATATTTTGTTGTGTTTTGGTTTCCTCATCTGTCAAATAGAGACAGTATTAATGTCCTCACAGAGCTGTATGAGGATCAGATGAGATAATATGAAAAATACTTAGACCTACTCTGACATAGACAAACATTTCTTCTTATTGCTAGATTATCATCATGCCATCGCTGAAACACACACACACACACACACACACACACACACACACACACAGACACTGAAGGTGGAATTAACTATCTTTCATCACTTGAGAAGCAAAAAACAAAATTCCCCATCCAACCATCAACCAGATGCCCCTCCAGATTTTTAAATTTTGTCAGTAGCATCTTTTTTAAAATTTTTATTTTTATTTTTATTTTTATTCAGGGAGGGCTTAACTTCAATTTCTTCATTCTCCATTCATCCTATAATCTGCAGCTGTTGATCTCGCTTCCCCTTCTCAAAATTGTGCCTCTCTTTCTTCCTCTCTCTCTACTGGTGAGGATTGAACTGAGGGGTGGTGTTCTACCTTTGAACCAGACCCACAGCCCTATTTTATTTTTCATTTTGAAACAGGGTCTTGCTGAGTTGCTAAGAGTCTCACTAAGTTGCTGAGGCTGTCCTCGAACTTGTGATCCTCCTGTCTCATCCTCCCAGGTACTGGGATTACAGGCATGCACCACCATGTCCAGCATAATATATATATATATATATATATATATATATATATATATATGTATATATATTTATATTAATGTATTGTATAATGTATAATTTTTTTTTTGCGGTACTTGGGTTGATCCCAGGGGCATTCTACTTTTGAGCTACACCCCCAGCCCTATTTTTTTAATTCTTTATTTTGAAACATGGTCTCATTAAGTTGCGGAGGGCCTCACTAAGTAGCTGAGGCTGGCTGCGAACCTGCAATCCTCCTGTCTCAGCCTCCCAAGTACTGGGCTTCCAAACGTGTGCCACCACACCTGGTACTAACTCTCTTTATTAGGCATAGCTATGGTTTTCTCAATATTTAATTGATTAGTCATTTATTTATTCTGTTGATTACTTATACAGTCATTCCTGGACTCTGGGCGCTGTGCTAAGCACACATTAAATGCATCTAACTCCACGAGGTAGGTGTATTATTATCTCCATTTTATAAACGAGGAGCCTGGCGCACCCGAGGTTAGGCACCTGGCCATTCCTGACACTAAGTCCAGGTCCGTCTGCTGCTGAGGGTGATGGTTCTCAGCAGCTCCCATGCGGGGGCTGGATCGCGCCACCCTGCTGGTTGTTGGCGTCTCCTCTGTCCCTGGCATCTATCTCCAGGTTCTGAGGTGAAGGCACCTAAGAGGAATTCAGCACTATGTGGGTGGCTTCAGTCCTCCAGGCCCTTCCGCGGGGAACTCTGGGATGTGCAGCCTGGCCTTGCAGAGAAAGGAAGAAGGCACAGAGATAGTCTCTGAAACGTCTCTCCTCACCAAACACCACTTATGTGGCCCCAATGAGATCAGTTTTAGGAAAACATGTTACCTATTAAGAAGTTATAGGTATCCTCATTCAATTCATTCAACCTGTATTCTGTGAAAAAATGTTTTTTTATTTTCCTCCTGTCCTTGAAAGTTGGTTTCTTTACTTCCAAAGGAAAAATTTATTATGCATTTCCCTTCATTTAAGAAATATTTAACAACTGATTTGTGTGTTGCATGAGTTACACGTTTCCTAAGATGCATTTGCTATTTTATTTTCTTTCATTCAAAAATGTGTCAGTAATCTTTTTGTTAACATGAAGATAAAGGATTAGTAATGCAAGATGCAGTTTTCTTGTAACCTTCTTGAAAGCAGACTATAGTTTCTTATCTGGCTCCAACATTCATTTTCCTGAATTGAAAAAAAAAAGGCGACTTAAAATGAAATAAACCACA
Organism: Graphiurus murinus; assembly: GCA_004027655.1. Classification (NCBI taxonomy): domain Eukaryota; kingdom Metazoa; phylum Chordata; class Mammalia; order Rodentia; family Gliridae; genus Graphiurus; species Graphiurus murinus. The sequence continues at coordinate 39,183 of PVLC010013065.1, read as the reverse complement.
TTTGATTCCTAAGAGCATCGCTAGCAGGGAAATGTACTGAGAGAGGCAGACTTGGTCGGATTCCAGAAAGCCCCTCTGCTCCCGCGAGTGGGGGAGTGGACAAATTTTGCATTTTAAAGTGTAGTAGATCACTAATCAGAAGCTACGTATGATTTTATTCCCTGAGAATTCAGTCTGTTAGGGAGAAAAAAAAAAAAAAAAAAAAGCACAGTGAGGTGTAAGTGTTTGTGGTTTCGGTTTGCAATTTCATTGTATTTAGTGAGTGCGTACTCTGAGGGCGGCACTAGGCAAGGTGCTGAGTGCGCTCTGAGAGGAAAGAGAACATCCCAGCCCCGTTCATGTTCATTGTCCTTTGATCCTCAGTGAAGACGGAGGTGGCGGCGGTGGAGGAAAACATGGCACTCGGTTTCGGCTCTCAGCTGCAAGGTTCCTCCGACGTAGCTCCGTAGCTTTTTTTTTTTTTTTTTTTTTTGCGGTACTGGGGATTGAACTCAGGGGCATTCTACCTCTGAGCTACACCCCCAGCCCTATTTTTTATTCTTTATTTTGAAACAGGGTCTCACTAAGTTTCGGAGTGCTTCACTAGATAGCTGAGGCTGGCCGTGAACCCAGATCCCCCGCACTCAGCCTCCCGAATGCTGGGATTACAAGCGTGCGCCACCACGCCCGGCTATGTTTTGTGTCTTTAGTATACGGTCTGCGTGAGCGCCCTCAGCTTCCCGTTTCTGTGCACGTGTGTGTGGAGGTGGGCGCCACGCTGTTTGAAATGTCACCTCGGTGGAGATGGGGACCCATTTCTCCCAGAAGCTTTTAGCCCAATTGATCATGCAATGGGGATCCCCAACAAAAGCCAGTTCCACAGCATGAACACCCAGCTTTGACAGTGTCCAGGGCAAACCCGGGGCTGCTGCTGCTTCTTCTTGTTAGTATTTTTGTGGTGCTGAGGATTGAACCAGAGGGCGTTCCACTTCCAAGCTACACCCCCACCCTTTTTTTAAAAAAAATTTTTATTTAGAAACAAAGTCTTGCTAAATTGCTGAGGGTCTTGCTAAGCTGCTGAGGCAAGCCTAGAACCTGTGATCCTGCTGTCTCAGCCTCCCAAGTACTGGGATTAGCATGCTGCCCTCAGAGAGCTCAGCCCAGCAAACACCCTGGCAGGGGGTCCTGCAGGAACATGGGGGCCAGAGACCTAGTCCCTGCCCTTGGGGAAATACCTTCCACAAAGACCAAATGAGCGCTGGTCACGTGAACGCTGGGGAGGGGCCGTGGGCCCCCCTCAGCCCAGCAGAAAGCCCGGTCTTGGGTGTTGCCGTTGGCGGGGTCTGGGGCTGTGGAGGCCAGGTGGGCTCAGGGAGGGCAATTCTGCGATGTGAGGGCGCCTCCTGTCCCAGAGGAGCCGCAGGTGCACCCTTTTCTCCACTGGGAGGTGAGGCTTTCTGCTGAGAGCAGCTGTGGGGGGAAGCAGACCCGGGAAAGGGCCCAAAGTTGCGGAGGGCCTCACTAGGTAGCTGAGGCTGGCCTCGAACCCGGATCCTCCAGTCTCAGCCTCCCAGGCTCCCATCTTTGGGAAGCTAAGTTAGAAGCACGTTTGTGGGGAGGGAAGGAAATGGGGCCGGGAGACTCTGGCAGTCCCTAGTGTGGAGGAAGGGCACCCCTGGACAAGGAGCGACTGTAAACCGGGGAGTTGTTCTGAGACGCAGAGAGGCAGGGGAGGGGGACAACGGGTGTCTACCAAGGCTCCCTGCCCCCCACCAGGTGGCTCCCAAACCCCGGGGTCCCCACTCTCCTCCAGCTCAGAGGCTACCTCCGCCCAAGGGATCTGAAAGGCACCCAGAAGGAGCCAGGTCTCAGCTGCCGAGTTTCTAAATAGATTTAAAAACTCGTACCAGAAATCCCAGCATTCGGGAGGCTGAGACTGGAGGATCTGGGTTCGAGGCCAGCCTCAGCCACCTAGTGAGGCACTCTGCAACTTAGTGAGACTCGGTTTCAAAATAAAGAATAAAAAATAGGGCTGGGGGTGTAGCTCGAAGGTAGAATGCCCCTGAGTTCAATCCCCAATACCAAAACAAAACAAAACAAAACAAAAAACTTGTACCAGAAACAACATTCTTGAAAGCCAATGCTTTTTGATTGGAAACTTTTTTTTTTTTTTTTTTTTTTTTTACTTCAAAAGAGTAAGCCCTAGAGGAAGCTGGGAACACAATTCAGTGCAGACCAGTGGACCTCAATCCGGCACACCCAGGAGGCTCTTCCTCCTTTTTTTTTTTTTTTTTTTTAAATTCAGTTTTTCTATTATAGAAATTTTCAAAAATTCCCACCAGTTGAGAGCATTGTGGGAGGGTCCCCATATCACCAGCCTCTGGTGTTAATAATTATTGGTGCGGGGTACACACTGTTAAGTTGCTTTCCGACCCACTCAGCCACGCTGGCGATTTCAAAGCAAATCATAACATTTTATCTGGGAATGCTGCTGGACGTAACCGCTTAACATAAAGGACTCTTTGAGAAACCCTAGCCCTGGCGTGATCATTACATCGCAAGATAATTAATGATAATTCTTTAAGGACTGTGTATATTTTCAATTACATCTAAAGATAATTAGTGATAATCCCTTAAGGACTGTGTTCACATTTCTTTAACACACATTTTTAACAATTTGTTCAAAACATCATTTTATAATAGGTACTTTACAAAGTTTTTTTTTTCAACTAATGATTGAAATCAGGGACATTCTACTTCTGAGCTACACCCTCAGCCCTCTTTATTTTTTTTTTAATTTGGAAATAGGGTCTCTCTAGGTTGCTGAGAGTCGTGCTACATCGCTGAGGCTGTCCTCGAACCTGTGATCCTCCTGTCTTAGCCTCCCAAGTACTGGGATTGCAGGCATGCGCCACCACGCCGGGCTTGGAAAGTTCTTTTATTATCCTGAAATAAAACTGATAGATAACTCTGACCCATGTATAAAATTAAAAAAATCAATACAATGCCCAGCTGAAATCTAAACAAGAAATAAAATGAAAGTACACAAAACAAAACATCTATTTTAACATTTAAGTGCTCAGATACTACTCTATAGAAAATATAATAATGTAGTTCTGTGTTTGAACTTGAACACTGAGTGTGGAACGTGTGATGACCTTGAACACAGCTGATACAGGGAGTCATTCAGTGATTTAAATACGAAGAGCCTTACCATTAGCAACACACTTTTTTTCTGTTTTTTTTTTTTGAAATGATGAACAACTCTTGAAATAATTTCTAACAAAATAAGGTTCAATCTTTCCTTGATTTACAATGTTGTTGCTGTCCTAGAAAATTCAGCATGTATTTAAAGTGTGCAAAGATTACCCTGTGTTTATATGAGCCGCAGAAATGACATTAGACTCTAGGTGTAGATAATTATAAGCGATTTTTAAGCTTGTACGACTGTCTGGGGACGCACCGTAAAGTCATGAGGGGCCTGGAACAGTTCTTTATTGTTGGGACCATCCTATGGATTGTGAAATGTCTATTACCCTAACTCCTGCCCACTAAGTGCCAGGAATATTTTAAATGAGAGGGAAGAAACTTGAGAACTAAATTCAATGCATCATCTTTAATTGAGTCCTGGATGGAACTAGAAATCACCCATAAAGAACATTATTGGGATAATGGGGGACGTTTAAATAATAATTTGCGGAGCAGATAAACAGTGTTGGTGCTAAATCTCTTGATTGTTTGGGTGATTGTTGATCTCTTCTTGCAACTCTACCGTAGATTGGAAAACATTTGAAATAAAACCTCCTAGGGGCCGAGGGTGGTGGTGCACGCCTATAACCCTAGTACTTGGGAGGCTGAGACAGGAGGATCACAGGTTGGTGGCCAGCCTCAGTAACTTAGCAAGGCCCTCCCCAACTTAGTGAGGCCCTGTTTCAAAAATAAAATAAAATAAAATAAAATGAAACGAGGCTGGGGGTGTAGCTCAGAGATAGTATGCCTCTGGGTTCAATTTCCTATTACAACACACACACACACACACACACACACACACACACACACACACACACAATCTCTTAGGGGAAAAATATCCTCAAAGTTTTTTGAAATTGCTGTGGGGGCAGTACCACTTCCACTGAACACCGGTGCCAAAAGTTGCAGACTGCGGCGGATCCAGAGGGAAGCAGTGGGCTGCTACAAGTTGGGAAAGAAGCAAGCAGAACACAAGGAAGCAAGAGGCTCAAAATGGGGCTGGGTCCCAGAGGCGGGCCTTGAACCTTTTAGATTTGGGTATCTCAGAGTGGTAATCAGTGCGCTGTGTATCCGCTGGGCCCTTAGAAGTAGCGGCCTTACTGCGATTCCCTGAGCACGTGGGGCACAGGAGAAGTAGATTACTAGCCAGGCGAGGTGGCGCACATCTGCAATCCCAACACTTGGGAGGCTGAGACCGGAGAATTGCCGGTTCAAGGCCAGCCTTAGCAATTGTAGTGAGACGCTTGCTCAGCAACCACAGCGAGACCCTGTTTCCAAATGAAAAATACAAAGGACTGTGGTAGAATGCTCCTGGGTTCAATCTCTAGTACTACATGAAAACAAATAGAAAGAGAATCCCGCGGGCTTTAGAATAGAGACGGGGAGCATCTGACGGGCCCATGTACAGAATGGCTGATAAAGGGTGTGGAACTCATGCCAGCAGAAGCCGCGGAAGGCTGAGTGTTGCAATGACCCAGAGGCCGACTCCAGGTCCATTCCCGGGTCCTGGACTCTCCTGCTGCCTTTGGACTTAGCTGCTTGCTATCCCCGGTCTAAAGGGCAGTGCAGAGGTGTGTGTGTGTGTGTGTGTGTGTGTGTGTGTGTGTGTGTGTAGGGGACTTGGGGGGCAAGGAGCCCAGAATTGTGGCCAAGTGATCACTGATTTGATGGCGTTTACCTGGGGGCGGGTGGTGGCTGCCTGGTTTCGTGCCGTCAGGCTCCAGGTGGAACCTGAACGGAATCCTAGGAAACTGTTACCTCCCCGCTGGTTTTGTGTCTTGCGAAGGCTTCGGTCTTCTAAAGTGGCTTGATCAGCTGTGTGCATGCACGGAATGCAGTGTCTGCTTCCTAGCTTCCTAAATTTGTATTTATCTTAATTCTTTCTTTCTTTTCTTTTCTTTTTTCTTTTTCTTTTTCAGGGCCATGTTTCAGTTCTCCGAGATGTGGAAGGCCAGGGGCGGCGCTCTGCACAGAATATCTCAGGAAGATAACCGAGGGTGTGTGAACCCAGCAAGGCTATTTCCAGGGAGCAGGGAGCTGCTGGGAGAGGAGTCAGGTCTGAAATTGGGAGTGTGGGAAAGTTCCAAAAGTCTTGTGTGTGTGTGTGTGTGTGTGTGTGTGTGTGTGTGTGTGTGTCTTCTCAGTTCTTTAATCTAACAGAGATGAGGAAGACCATTGGTTCCTTCCGTTAAAAACACGTGGATTTTGAAAGCCTGCTTGTATTCCCAGGGAGGCTCTGTGGAGAACCTCCGGGTTCCCTGTGAAATAAGACCCCTGGGTCGGAGCCTGCCTCCTTTGTTGGATCCCAGGACGCCGTAGGAACCGGCGGGGGCAGATGGCCGAGATGCTATCGCGGCTGCCCCAGGATTTAGGAACATTAATTTTAAAGGGGGATTAAGGCCCAGAAGAACATTTTTAAAACATCATGCATTTTCATAAGTACCTAGGCACGCTCCCTGGTTGGATGTTTATGTGACGGGGCTTTGGAACAGAAGCAGTTTTGGAAGCAAGGGAGCTCTCATTTCGACTCTGTGTGAGGGGATGAATCCATATTTGCCGTGCTAAAATTACGGGCAAGATTTCCCCCCTTGTTTCGTTCTGTGGCTGGTTGGCCGGAGGTGGGGTGGAGGGAGAGTCCAGGGTCATTCTGGCTCCCTGGCCCCCCTGGTGGCCCTGGGGATGGAACCTCTCTGGAGACATGGTGGCGTTGGAGGGGCAGCCCTCAGCCTGCACTTCAGACACAATCTCTCCTTTCCCTTTCTAGAAAGCACAGGTACACGTGCCTCCTGAGCCGGGGGAAGGTGAGGTCTCTGGGTGGCACCAAGTGATTTTTTCATCCACATCAATCGGTGCCCTTGGTCCCTGCCCCGCCCGTTCTTCTTTTCGACCTAAGAGAGCATTGCAGTTATTATGTCGATCAGAGCTTTTAACTGTGTACGAAATCAGCGTGTGTTGATAATGGCGTCTTACGGTTCCTGCAGTTGGGACTCTTGAGAAAGCCCCACCATTAAAACTTGCAGAATGGAGTCTATAGCTGGAAAGAAAATCCCAGAGAAAACGGTGGGGGATTTTTATGATGAAATGTCACTTCAACGATGCTCTTGATGGCACAGAGGGCGTGGTATTGGGCCCCAAACCATGGTTGGGCCAAGTGTGGTGGTGCGCACGTGTAATCCCAGTACTTGGGAGGCTGAGATGAGAAGTTTGCAGGTTTGAGGACAGCCTCAGCAGTTTGGCAAGACTCTGAGCAACCTAGCAAGACCCTGTTTTGAAATAAAAAAAAAATAAATAAATAAAAGGAAAGCTAGGCGTGGTGGCGCACGCTTGTAATCCCAGCATTCGGGAGGCTGAGACTGGAGGATCTGGGTTTGTGGCCAGCCTCAGCTACCTAGTGAGGCACTCCGCAACTTAGTGAGACCCTGTTTCAAAATAAAGAATAAAAAATAGGGCTGGGGGTGTAGCTCGGAGGTAGAATGCCCCTGAGTTCAATCCCTCAATCCCTTTTTTTTATTCAAAAAAAGAATAAAAAAAAAATAAATAAAAGGAGTTGGGCATGTAGCTCAGAGGTAGAACATCCCTGGTCCCAATCCTTTGTACCAAAATAAAATCTAAAACCAAAAGCCAAAAACCAAAAATCTCTCCCTAACCACACCCTCCCATCACTACCATGCAGTGGTCAGTTTGAAAAGTGACGCAGAAGAGCTGGACTCAGATCAAGGATGCTTGAGGAATACCAGAGCCCGTTTATTTCACAATATTACCCGTTGTCGAATGCACAAGAATTATTAGAATCTATGTCAGACCTTTTTTGTGGGACTTTCCTGTGGTCACATGCTCTGCCATTTGCCCCCAGATTCAGAGTGGGGAAGGGGTGACTGTAGGTACCAGAAATAAAAGCCAGAGGACCCGAGTAAACGCCAGGACACAATACAGGGAGACCTCTTTAAAAGGGAACGGAGCCAGGTGTGGTGGCGCACGCCTGTAATCCCAGTACTTGGGAGGCTGAGACAGGAGAATCACAGGTTCAAGGACAGCCTCAGCAATGTAGAAAGACTCTGAGCAACCTAGAGAGACCCAAATAAAAAATAAAAAGGGCTGGGAAGCTGGGCATGGTGGCGCACACTTGTAATCCCAGCATTTGGGAGGCTGAGACAGGAGGATCCAGGTTCTTAGCCAGCCTCAGCTACTTAGTGAGGCCCTCTGTAACTTAGTGAGAACCTGTTTCCAAATAAAGAATAAAAAATAGGGCTGGGGGTGTAGCTCGGAGATAGAATGTCCTGGGTTCAATCCTCAGTACTGCA
>PVLC010013065.1:21439-31554 GCA_004027655.1 Graphiurus murinus | reverse complement strand
GTCAGTTATTTTGAAAGGGTTTAAGAAGTGTTAACCTTGGCCCGGTGCTACCGCCCTGCCCTTCCCTGGGGGGCCCACAGTGTCCGCAGTGAATTATGCAGAAAGGCATTGAAGCTGCGGCCCTCCCACCCCCCTCACACGGCATGCTGCATCCGATGCCATTTTTAATTCTTATTTTCTCATGCCGGCCGGTTGCCTTGCGTGAGTTTGTGTTTGCAAAAGCAGGTTCGGCCGGGAATTACAAGCTGTTCTGTAAGACCCGGCCGGCGCCTGGCTATCTCCTATCTGTGTTCCTAACCTCATTTTGAGGGATTGTTACCATTTGTAAGTACAATGGGATTATTTATTTATTGTGTTTGTCCACTCTTTTCTGGGCCACAAAAGGAGAAATAGCCCGCGCGGCGACTTAAGAGCCTTCTGACCGTTCCAAAGTCATGACATTTCCTTTGCTTTTGATGGCCGGCTTTGAAAAGCGGGGGGACGCTGGGTGACAAACCCCGCGGGCTCCAGGAGAGAGATGACTCGTCGTTGTTGTGAAAAAGCGTATTTAGTCACTCTTAAAAAGCAAATTGTGGACTTAATAGAGCCACACAGTCTTCTTTGGAGATTGCTACAAGGTGGATTGTCTTGATAAAACATTTGAAGCCAGAAATCCATCAAGTTCGTGAATATAAGCTCCGACCTGAACCCACGAGCACGGCTCGCTCCCCAAACTTCAGAGTTATTTTATTTATTTTTTTTAAATAGAGAAAGGATAACTGTCCGGTGCCTTTCATTTTGTCTTCTTTGCAATTCTTCTTCCAGTTCCAAATCAAATGAAAGGACGGAGCGGAGAGGAAGCTTTCCGAGTCTATCCGAGGCCAGAGGCTCCGAGATCTGTAGGCTCAGCTTTTCGGGTGTTTCGCAGAAGCATTCAGCAGGCCCATTCAGGGCCAAGGGCAAAGCTCCATCTCACAGAGGGCGATGCCGGCTCAGCACCCCGCTCCGGGGTCGGGCTCTCTCCTGTCGCCTTTTAGATGATATTCCCGTTGAGCCCCAAGCCTTTACCTGCTTTTCAGGTAGCTGCTACCAGGTGAGGATGGAGTCCGCAGGCAACGGCTGAACTTTGCCAGATTTACAGGAGAGCAAGTGAGAAAGAACCAATTGCTTAATACATAAAACTCTTTTTATCTTCAAATTTATTTTTCTTGGTGCCTTGGGATTATACACAATAATGATTCATTATTAAATATTTGTACACACATCGTTTGGTCAATTTAATTCTCCATCGCTACCTCCTTTTCCCTCCTCTCCTCCCTTCCCTGGTTCCCTTCCTCTAGTCTACTGGGCTTCCTTCTAGTCACTTATATTTTTTCTGTTAAAGTAAAACCTATACTAAGGAACAGTAGGAGCAGTTCGCTATGATTTCATTACTAAGCCTTTCCCCAACCTTCACTTGAGGGTCTTGATTTTCTGCTGTTAAAGAGAACTACCTGCCCGGCGTGGTGGCCTCATGCTTGTAATCCCAGGACTTGGGAGGCCGAGACAGGAGGTTGCAGGTTTAAGGCCAGTCACAGCAACTTTGTGAGGCCCTCAGCAACTTAGTGAGACCCTCAGCAACTTAGTGAGACCCTGTTTCAAAAGAAAATATATAAAGGGCTGGGGCTGTAGCTCAGAGGTAGAATGGGCCTTGGGTTCAATCCCCAGTAAAACACACACACACACACACACACACACACACACACACACACACACACTCGGAATGATCTACTCGTGGGCCATTGAAGTGTAAATTCAATGTATTTTGTTGAGAAAGCAATACAAGACAAAAACCAAACCAAACAACAACAAAAAAACCAACAACATCAAAACCCCCAAATAACTCTAAACAAGATTTAATGCCCTTTATCTGCCCTTTGCAGAACGGTTGTGTGCCGTGGTAAGAGCTAGAAGAGGAGGAAGAGAGAGGCAAGGTGAGGGCGCTCCCTGGAAGGAAGGAAGGAAGGAAGGAAGGAAGGAAGGGAGGGAGGAAGGAAGGGAGGGGCCCACCCTGCCCTCCTGACCCTCCAGACTTCGCAAAGCCTGGGCTTGTAGCACTTCTCTCCCTTTTCTCCCTTTCTTCTTTCCTTTCTGGAAAAGGCAAATGCAGAAAAACAGGAAGATCAACACCTGCGTGTTCGCTCACCACCCAGAATTAGTGAATGTTATTAGCGCGCTGTCATTTTTGCCCCGGTCTTTTAGAGTCATTTGAATGCAATAGAATGCTACTAAAATTGAAATCTTCATTTCCTCTTCCTCCTCCCCAGTCTCACTCATGTTCCTCTGTCCCCAGGAAAGGGACCGGATGACCGTGGCTTATTTTTCTCCCTCACGAAAAGCCCGCAGTATTGCTACTGCCATTATTAGGATTTTTTGAGACATTTTTGTTGTTGTTGTTGCACTGGGGATTGAGCCTGGGGCATTCTACCTCCGAGCTATGCCCTCAGCCCGATTTTTAAATTTTTTTCTTGCCACAGGGTCTTGTTAAGTTGCCGAGGCTGGTCTCCAACTTCTGATCCTCCTGTCTCAGCCTCCTAAGTACTGGGATTATTTATGAGTGTGCGCCATCACGCCCGGCTTAGCATTTTTTTTAAAAATGCAAATGGTGTCATTGTGTTCATGGTCTCCTCCTTGCTTTTGCACGCAACATTTTGTTCTTGCAAACCTTTCTGTGTTCAGATTTGTGTTGATCCATTTTAATTTCTGTATGGCATTTAATTGTATGAATTTATAAAAATTCTGCTAACATCATCTTCTGGAAATGTCTCCCCTGCCCGGGGGCCTCAAAACTTGTCCAGTCAGAACTGCTTGAGTTCCTCCTTCCTTTCTTCTACCGAATTTTCTTTTTCCTAGATCCCCTATCTTTCTATTTCTTGGTTCATTCCTTTATTTCAACAAAGACTATTATTACAGCAGCTTCCTGAGAGGGCTGAAGGAGAGAGAACATTTTCAAGACCTTGAAAACCATTATTTTGCTTTAGCCAGATGCATGCTATTTTGAATTTTATTTATTTTCATTTTTTTTGGTGGTACTGGCGATTGATCCCAGGGGCATTCTACCTCCGAGTTACACCTCTAGCCCTGTTTTTTATTCTTTATTTTGAAACAGGGTCTCACTAAGTTGCGGAGGGACTCACTAAGTAGCTGAGGCTGGCCACGAACCCGAGATCTTCCTGTCTCAGCCTCCCAAGTCCGGGGATTACAAGTGTGCGCCACCACGCCCGGCTTAATTCTTTATTTTGAGACACGGTCTTACTAAGTAGTGAGGCTGGCCTCGAACCTGTGCTCCTCTTGCCATCAGAATTTTAAAGTCAGGGCTCCACTGCCTTCGAGCATTAGGGGGTTGGTATTTCTGGCTGGGAAGCTGTTCTGAGAACTGGTTTTAGTTTGTCACTTCTTCTTCTGTCATTTTTCCTCTTTGGAAGCTGAAGAGTCTTCTGATTTTTTGCCATTTCATGATGGCGTGTACTGGTTACCATCGGTCGCCTGGTTACCTGGTTACTGGATTAATTTTTATTCATTGGCTGGGTGGTTGCTGGACATACTGGGCTCGTTTCAGTACTGAGAAAGTTCTTGAATTCTTTCCTTATTAATTTCTTCCCCTCTATTTTCTCTGTTCTTTCTGAATCTCCTGTATTTTTTTTTTTTTTGCGGAAGTGGGGGTTGAACTCAGGGGCATTCTACCTCCGAGCTATACCCCCAGCCCTATTTTTTATTCTTTTTTATTTTGAAACCGGGTCTCACTAAGTTGCGGGGTGCCTCACTATCACTAGGTAGCTGAGGCTGGCCGCGAACCCGGATCCTCCGGTCTCAGCCTCCCGAATGCTGGGATTACAAGCGTGTGCCACCACGCCTGGCTGAATCTCCTGTATTTTGAATGTTAAATCTCCTAAACGTCCCCCTAAATTTCTGGTTTTTTTTTTTTCTCTTTATCTTTTTGTTCTCCTTTAAGGCACAGTCTCAAAACTTTTTTCTAACACTTAAAATGAGGTTTATCTTTTTTTTCCTGTCATCTTTTTATTTATTATTATTATTATTATTATTATTATTATTATTATTATTATTGCAGTACTGGGTACTGAACCCAGGGGCCTTCTACCTCCGAGCTACACCCCCAGTCCTATTTTTTGTTCTTTATTTTGAAACGGGCTCACTAAGTTGTGGAGGGCCTCACTAAGTAGCTGAGGCTGGCCACGAACCCGGATCCTCCGGGCTCAGCCTCCCAAGTCCTGGGATTACAAGTGTGCGGCACCACGTCCAGCTTCTGTCATCTTTTTAATTGCCACAGGTCTTTAAAAAGTCTCTTCTTCATTTCCCTTCTTTTAAAAAGTGGTGTCTTAAGCTGGGCATAGTGGCGCATGCTTGTAATCCCAGCATTCGGGAGGCTGAGACCGGAGGATCCGGGTTCGCGGCCAGCCTCAGCTACCCAGTGAGGCACTCTGCAAATAGTGATAAAATAAAGAATAAAAAAATAGGGCTGGGGGTATAGCTCAGAGGTAGAATGCCCTGAGTTCAATCCCTAGTACCGCAAAAAAAAAAAAGAAAAAAGAAAAAAAAAAAAAAAAAGTGGTGTCTTGTAACCAGGTGTGGTTACAGGAGTGTAACCCTAATACTTGGGAGGCTGAGATGGGAGAATCACAGGTTCTCTGCCAGCTTCAGCAACTTAGCAAAACCCTGTTTCAAAAACAAAAACAAAAACAAAATAGGGCTGGGGTGTAGCTCAGAGGTCAAATGCTCCTGAGTTCAACTCTCAGTACCCCCAGCCCTGCCACAGGTATCTTGTTATTAGTTCATGGATTTCTAATATCTTCCCTTACTTCTGTAATGATACCAATAATAATTTAGAAAGTCTTATTCTTCCCACATGGAGTCTAGATCCTTGAAATTGCTCTCTCAGGTCCTGTCTTTCAATTAGGGGGTTTCTTCAACTGCCTGGGGGTGCTTGGTAAGCCTTTCACATCTGAGCTGGTTAATAAACCTGATTGGGACTTGCTGAATGCAGCCTTCCTTGAAGGGCGATTGGACTGTGCCTTTTGCTTAGAAATTTCTTCCATCATTTTCCTTAAATCTGAATATTTTCATAAATACCATACTTTTTTTTTTTTGTGGTATAGAGGATTGAACCCAGGGGCATTCTACCTCTGAGCTATACCACAGACTGATTTTATTTTTTTACTTGGAAACAGGATCTTGCTAAGTTGCCGAGGGTGTCACTAAATTGCTGAGGCTGGCCTCGAACCTGTGATCCTCCTTGTCTCAGTCTCCCTAGTACTGAGACACCATGCTGGGCTCCATGCCATACCATTTTAATTGCTAGATAAGTTTTCATCCTCTTGGTTGCAACTTCATAGAAGCCCTCAGAATTCTGGGAACCAACTAAGAAACAACAACAACAACAACAACAAAGAAAAGCAAAACAAAAAAAATCAAACACTAGTGGTCTCAACTTTACAATTAAAACTTTTGCCTTAAACTGGGCGTGGTGGCACCCGCTTGTAATCCCAGTACTTGGGAGGCTGAGACAGGAGGATGGCAGGTTTACAGCCAGCCTCAGCTACTTAGTGAGTCCCTGTTTCAAAATAAAGAATAAAAAATAGGAGCCGGGCATGGTGTCGCATGCTTGCAATCCCAGCATTCGGGAGGCTGAGACCAGAGGATCCGGGTTCGAGGCCAGCCTCAGCTACCTAGTGAGGTACTCTGCAACTTAGTGAGACTCGGTTTCAAAATAAAGAATAAAAAATAGGGCTGGGGGTATAGCTCAAAGGTAGAATGCCCCTGAGTTCAATCCCCAGTACCCCCCCCCCCCATAAAAAAGGACTGAGGATGTAGCTTGGAGGTAGTACTGCAAAAAACCAAAACAAAACAACAAAACAAACAAACAAACAACCAAAAAACAAAACAAAACACAAACCACCCAAAACCAAAGAAACTTTTACTTTATTCTATTTTCATGAAGATACCCTCGCCCTCACCTAGGCTGGTGCCCCCCAGTCCATAAAATTCCTATTTCCCTCTCCCCAGTGAAGACGGGACAGGCTTGGGGAGGGGCAGCTTGCCCGGTGGACAAAGTGGGCATGGGGACTTGGGTGTCCAGATGCTTCCTAAACAGACTGTAACCTGCTTTCTTATTTATAGCCCTTCTCTCCTCCCAAGTCCTGTCCGGTGACACTGGTATAGCCACGTGATAAATCTCTGAGAGTCTGTCCAGTAAATCAGAGGCGCGCCTTGATTTCTTCGCTGCGGGTTTAGACTCTGCCTTTCGTGGGTCCGGGACGGCGCCGCCACCTGCCTTTCAGGCCGCAGAGCGGCTGCTGGGTCTGCCGCTGGGGTCTTTTGGGATCTGTGGTTTTATGGTTTTATGCCTTGGGGATGCAAGCGTGCTTATTTTCCTGGGGTTTCAGGAGGTCGTGAAGACTAACACGTACATTTGAGTTCGTTCCCGTAGTTAGTGGGGAACCAGTTTTCCTTTGCGTATCTTTGTGGTTTAAAGTAATTTTTACCAGTATACCTTTAATTTTTCCAGAATTCATTTTTTTTTATGCATGTGGCCTAAGATTGCCGTTAGTTTTTTTTTCTAGTTAGAAAGCTAAAATTTCCAAACTTATTAACCAAATATTTTCTCCTTTCCTTTCTGCCATGTAAACCCATTTCTGTCACACACCCTATCTAGGCTTTCCGTTCTGTTCCATAAATCATATGTGTATGATTACGTGTATTCCATTAATATTTATACATTATTCATATTATATAAACATTATTTATATATATAATATCATTTACATATTTAATATTATTATGAATTTATATACAATACCAAATAATATATAAATAGTATTATAATTACATAATACTATATTATATAATAAAATAATATAACATTATAAGCCGGGCGTGGTGGCGCACGCTTGTAATCCCAGCATTCGGGAGGCTGAGACCAGAGGATCCGGGTTCGAGGCCAACCTCAGCTACCTAGTGAGGCCCTCTGCAACTTAGTGAGACTCGGTTTCAAAATAAAGAATAAAAAATAGGGCTGGGGGTACAGCTCGGAGGTAGAATGTCCCTGAGTTCAATCCCCAGTACTGCAAAACAAAACAAAACAAAACAAAAAAAACTAATAATATAACATTATTTTGTTAATATATAAAATATATAAAAATACATATGTTTGGTACTAGAATATTATAAATATATATTTGGTACTGGGGATTGAACCTAGGGACATTCTACCTCCAAGCTATACTCCAGCCCTATTTTATATATTTTTCTTTTTTTCAAACAGGGTCTTGCTAAGTTGCTGAAGCTGGCCTTGAACCTGCAGTCCTGTCTCCGCTTCCCAAGTACTCGGAAAAACAGCCCTGCACCACCGCATCTGGCTTCCCTTGATTTCTTTATCTGCTCTTTTACTAACATTTCACTGTTTTAATTAGTACAGAGTTTGTGGTACCTTGATATCTGCCCACTATCCTGTTTTCTTTCTTTCTTTCTAAGAATCATATTGATTCTTCTTGGAACTTTGTTTCTTTTTTACTGCAGTACTGGGGATTGAACCCAGAGGCATTCTACCACCAAGCTACATCCCCAGCCCTATTTTTTATTCTTTGTTTTTTGAAGCAGGGTCTCACTAAGTTGTGGAGGGCCTCACTAAATAGCTGAGGCTGGCCTCACACCTGTGATCCTCCGGTCTCAGCCTTCCAAGTACTGGAATTACAAGCATGCACCACCACATCTGGCTAGAATTGTATTCTTCCCTATGATTTTAGAATTAGTTTGCTCAATTTTACTCTACCAGAGGGACTGGAATCACATTAATGTTATTGGGGAAAGATTACATCTTTATAATATATATATAGTTTCCCGTTCATAAACAAGGTATATCTTGTTTATTCAAAATTTCTCTTATGCTCTTTCATAACATTTTATAATTTGTTCTTAAGATGGTTGGTTAAATTTATTCCTAGTTTCCTTAAATTTATTGCTATTATTATTATTATTATTATTATTATTATTATTATTATTTGTATGTGTGTGTGTGGTACTGGGGATTGAACCTAGGGGGTTCTACCTTTGAATTACATCCTCAGTCTTATTTTATTTTTTTGTGGTACTGGGGGTTGAACTCAGGGGCCTTCTACCTCCGAACTACACCCCCAGCCCTATTTTTTATTCTTTATTTTGAAACAGAGTCTCACTAAGTTGCGGAGTGCTTCACTAGGTAGCTGAGGCTGGCCGCGAACCTGGATTCTCCAGTCTCAGCCTCCCAAATACTGGGATTACAAGCAAGTGCCACCACGCCTGGCTCTATTTTATTTTTTTAAATTTTGAAACAGGGTCTCACTAAGTTGTGGAGGGCCTCACTAAATTGCTGAGCCTGGCCACAAACCTGTGATCCTCCTATCTCAGCCTTGCAAGTACTGGCATTATAGGTGTGTACCACCACGCCCGACTTTTTTTTTTGCTGCTTTTATGAATCATATGTGCACCATATCCTGTTGCATATTTTATATTGAAATTGTTAATGCTGTATAGCAATGTTATTGATTTAGTATATTGATTTTATAGCCAGTGAATAGCTCTTGTAGTTTCTAATCATTGGTCTACAGATAATCTTGCATTTATAAATGGAAAAGGATATTAATTGCAAATAGTAGCATCTTTAGTGTCTTTCTTTCCAAATGTTTTCCCTTTACCCACCCTGTCTTGCTGTGTTGCCTAGGATTCCCATGAAAGTGTCAAACAGTGACAGGAACAGCAGGCATCTTTATTTTATTTATGTTAGTGACAACATAATTTCTAAATTTTCATGATGAGTGATGTTTGCTCTAGATTTTTGGTAGATACTTAAAAAATCTGATTTAAATTCCCTTCTATTCAGAGTTCATCAGGAACATTTAAAAAATCATACATGGATACGTGTGTGTGTGTGTGTGTGTGTGTGTGTGTGTGTGTGTGTGTTTTACTGGGGGTTGAACCCAGGGGTGTTCTACCTCTGAGCTACACCCCCAGTCTTATTTAATTTTTTACTTTGAAACAGAGAATTGCTAAGTTGCTGATGCTGGCTGCCAACCTGTGATCCCCCTGTCTCAGCCTCCCAAGTACTGGGATTACAGGCGTGTACCACTGCCCCCAGCTTTGGATGCTTAATTTTAATATAAGATTTGTCGGCGCAATTTGAGGTTCTTTTTCTCTCATTAATGTCAGTTCCATGTTAATAGATTTTCTGATGTTGAACTTTGTTCACATCTTGGGTTAAACCCCAAATGATGTAGTTGAAAATACACTACTGGGTTTGACATTAATATTTGAAGACTTTTCATTTATATTAATAAATAATGAAGATTGATATTTAAGTTTCATTTATGACACTGTACCTTTCTCCTTTTATTGAGAGTTTTTTTTTTTTTTTTATTAGTTTAGTAAAATTGGTTGATGGTTCTCCCTTCTTTCCTCTTGGAAACATTTTCTATGAGGTAGGGAGTATCCTTTTCCTGAAGTCTTGGTAAAAGTCATCTATAAAACAAAATAATACCTGTTGGTTCTGATGGACCACACGTTTGGACCACTGATTCCATCTCTTGAGCTTCTGGTGAGACTCTAAAAAGACAGCCTTGTGACCGACCAAGGCTGCTTTGCCTTCCAGGTTGAGTAAACTACCTGGAAACAGGTCTATTGCCGGGAAGGACAGGAGGACGCTCTTTGCCAGGTAGTACTGGTGTCCTCAGCATGCTGTCGTGACTTTGAAAGCAAGGGGAAAAGCGAGACGCTAATAGATACCAATGACCTCCAGCGAACCCCCAGGATGCTGGCTGCATTCTCTAATTGAAATGCCCGTTATTGTAAAACGTATCACTGTCTATCAGCTGGACAACTGTAGTTCTACAACCTTTAAAAAGCATGCAGCAGCCGGGCGTGGTGGCGCACGCTTGTAATCCCAGCATTTGGGAGGCTGAGACCGGAGGATCCGGGTTCGCGGCCAGCCTCAGCTACCTAGTGAGGCATTCTGCAACTTAGTGAGACTCGGTTTCAAAATAAAGAATAAAAAATAGGGCTGGGGGTATAGCTCGGAGGTAGAATGCCCCTGAGTTCAATCCCCAATACCG